>WTSP01026903.1:0-16436 GCA_025331215.1 Actenoides lindsayi | reverse complement strand
GCCTGTTGCCAGGCACTGCATAGCCTCACGCTCCCGCCTGGCCAGGCACATGGGGATGCTGTGGGGGGTCTCCTCTTTGTACCACGTATTGCTCTGGCCTCGTGTCTCTCTGCCTGGTGCTTCTGGCTGCATTCTGCCAGAGGGACCCGGACAAACTTGAGAAGTGGGCTTGTGTGAACCTCAGGAGGTTCAACAAGGTCCTGCCCTTGTGCTGGGGCAACCCCCAGTATCAGCACAGGCTGGGGGATGAGGGGATGGAGAGCAGCTCCGCAGAGAAGTACTTGGAGGTGGTGCTGGGTGAAAAGCTGGACACGAGCCGGCACTGTGCACTCACAGCCCAGAAGCCAATCACACCCAGGGCTGCATCCAAAGCAGCGTGGGCAGCAGGTTGAGAGAGGGGATTCTGCCCCTCTGCTCTGCTTTGATGAGACCCCCTGTAGTGCTGGGTCCAGCTCTGGAGTCCTCAGCAATCTTTTTAGCAGGACATGGGGTGATGGTTTTAAACTCAAAGAGGGGTTTTAAACACAAGAGGGTTCTATGATTCTGCCCGAGCACTACAACCAGGGAGGTAGGCTGTCCAGCAGCTATGGGCCACCTCACTGCCAGCTCCTCCCTGGTCTGAAAGCCTCTTAGACGAGGTGGTGCTGCAGGACCAGTGTGAGATTCAGCCCCTGCCCACTGACAGCAGAGCCATACTCCAGCAGAGTATGGAGGGAGGAAAGCCCCACAGAGTAGAAAAGGGAGAGGAGGCCCAGAAAATACTCATCCCCTTAGAATCATAGAATCATTTCAGTTGGAAAAAACCTTAAAGATCATTGAGTCCAACTTTTGTTACAGACCATCTGTCTGGAAAAAGTCGGGTAGATGCACCCAGAGCAGATCCAAATGGACTCAGTCTTCTGATAATTTTACAGCAGACTGGGTAGGACTGTAACTTCTGTCAAGCACCTCTTTATTGTCTCTCCTCCCATTGTCTATCCCCAGGGGAAAGCACACATCTGACAGTTCTGTGTCAGAATGTGCAGTTCTCTCAAAGAACTAAGGCCCCCTTGCTTTCTTGCTAACCTTTATTTTTCTCCAGGCAGCACACTGATAAGTTAAACTCAGCAGCTCTACAAATACAGGTGATTGATTGCTTGATGACAATAGAAAGAATGATTTGCCCTACAGACTGCATCCCTTGGAGGTCCCGGGGACCAGGATGTGCATTGACAAGCAAGTTATCCTCTCAGGCACCAGCCATGTCCAGCGCACGCATGGGAACCAGGGTGAGCTGCTTGTATTTTATACACTAAAGATATGTGTGCACTTCCAGTTTTCTTAGTTTCCTTAAACCTACCCGAAAGTGAGGCTTTACCATAGGTCAAAGTGCTTCGTGGTGACTTTCTGAACCTTCTGCTTCCATTTGACTTGATATTGATGTGATTATGTGGCTGTGGTACTTTAAGATCTATTTGGGTTTTATAGGAATGAAGCATTTTGGTGCTTTTGAACCATAGCCTGGGGAAAAAGCTTGTTCTGGGAATGGCAGGCACATTCTCTCTCTCCCTTTCCCTTCTCTGTTTATCGGGGAAAATTCTATTTTGCAACAGACACTTTGCTCTTTGTGTTTGGAAGAGATTTATACACAGGACCAGCGGGGCTAGACAACATTTTCCTTCAAAGAAAAATTCAGAGAGGAAATTGGGTTTCAAAGGCAATAAACGTTCAATGAAGAGTTTCTTGTTTCCAGGGAAAATGCTGGTGCTTTTGTCGAGATCAACATTTAAAACATAATTTTGTTTTTTAAAGGAAGGTGGTTTGGTTTTCTATTCAGAATTCGAAATTTATTTATGATCTCTTCTAGATCCTGTATTCTACGCATTGTATTTTCACAAGCTACAAGTGAAGCTCGTTAAGGGGTTTTATCCTTTGTTTCTTCAAAAGTGTTTTCTCCCACCTCTAGAAAAGATCAGGATGCTCTTTCTGTGTTTCCCGTGTACTGTTTCCTAGAGTCCTTTTTTAATAGATGTGTTTGAAATCCTGAGTAAGGCATCTCTCCTTAATAGTTAGAACTGAGTCCAGGTGATGTAAAACAAAGATTGCCAGGCCTCTCTGCCTTTCTGGAGCTGGGGTGTCAGAGGGGTCAGTCACTGCAGGAAGGCTGTTTCCCTTGAGTTCTTCCTATCTTCTAGTGGAGGCGTGAGGCATGGTGTACCCATGCCCAGGAGGTAATGAAATCTCTCATAATCCATGAAATCTGGGCAGAGGTCTAAGAGAGCAGCACAAGAGTGTGATATTGTTTGCTTTTTTCCCCATGAGCTTTTGCCCTGAGGCTAAGCTCTTTCAGGCCCCAAACCCACCATATTCTTGGGACTGTAGTCAAATCTCCAAGGTTGGATGCCAGACATATGGCTTGGCCTGAAAATCTCGCCAGAGGCATCACCTTTACTGTATGGGGTTGTTAATTGATTTGGTACCATCTACTCCTCTGGGGCCATCTGCTTGGCAATAGACACGTTCTCCCTGTTGTTGCTCTGGAAGAGTCTTGAATCTTTCGGCAGTCTCATGAATAAAAGATGGTGCTCCGTAAAGCATGGAAGCTGTTCTTCAAAGGTCTCATGTGGGAAATTGGATGCATATGGCTTTGCTGGATCTTTAGAATCCCAGCCAGAAGGAGCACTTCCTAAGCATCTCCAGTGTGAAAACTGTAGCCCAGTGCTGGTGCTGGGGACACTGGATATGGGACTTGGGAGGAATAAAAGTAGATGGATCAAGGTGTGTTGGCCAGCACATGGCACTGCAGGTGGAACACAGCAACTATTGAGTTGCTTCAGTGCAATCCAGCGTAACAAGGCCCCCCTCTGCAGGTAGAGGCCATACCAAAATATAGGCAGAGCTGAACTCCAGATCCAATGGAGGAGAGAAAGACAGGGACAAGGAGAGGAGAAAGGCTCTTCCTATGCTTCCCAGAGCAACATAATGAAGAGGAAAAACAGTGAGGGTGAGGGAAAGCCTAGATAACCTGTTCCAGCCACATTCCCTTGGCTCAGCTGGAGATGGGTGCTCCTACCACATAGCTCAGGCACAGAAGATGCAGAGCTATGCTTCAATAACTGGGGCTGTGGGTGGAGGCCCCAGAGGAGGGGCTGGTCAGGGCCATTAGGGCCCTGTCAGTGATGATGAGATACTCCTCACCAGCAGTCTTGGTGTTAGCTGCCCCCTTACTCTGGGAGTGAGGAGGGAGGATTGGGAGCATAAGTAGAGGTAGGGACTGATTTTGTTCACACACAACAGGGAGGACCCTGTGAGGTTTAGATGTTCAACCCAAGTTGCTTCACCAGAGTTGTTTCTGCTTTTCCAAAACCAGGCCCCTTAGAAACCTTTCCAAATTGGGCAGCTAAGACCAGAGACAACAAGAACCACCAGTTGCTTTGGAAAGCTGGCACCATAGTGCTCTGGAAAATACTGCACTCACCTGTCTGTGTGCAGGTCATAGCAAGAACGGGGCTGTACTGCTGTTAAGGCACAGTCCTATATGCTCATGCAGGTTTCCATATATGCTCTTGCATGACCCCTATTACTGTTGCTACTAATTACTGAAAAAAAGAAGAGCCTAATTACACCAGGGCGAAGAGGTGAAGGAGAGCTCCAACAACCCTTCTCCCTTCTGTTCAAGGCTGACTTTAAAGAGTAGATGGCCTTTCTCCAACTCCAGTGTCCTCCTTACAGCCATGGCAGAGAAGCACCTTAAGTGAACATGAGAGAAGACACCAAACATCACCCTCCTGGAAAGAGGGGAATGATGTGAGCCGTTCATGGCATCTTCCTCTGATTTGATGTGACAGGAGAGTGCTCTAAACACTGTCTCAGGAAGCCAAGTGTAGGCAAAATGTCTGTTTCCACCTCCCCCAACCCACCCCCTCCAGCTACAGCTGAGATAAGGCTGCAATTCACTGACTGCTTTGTGTCTGGGAGAAGAATCCATCCTGAAAACTAAGACAGCTAGAAATGAATGCTAGTAACAGCTCAAAAAATAAACACTCACCTCGCTGATGAGTCTGGCAGCAGGAGCACCCATGGCTGCCTAGGCAGCCTCAGCGCGAAGGGCATGGGGCCATCCACAGAAGTTGACTTCCTGCTGCCCATGGAGATTAACAATGGAGCAGATACCCACCTGAGACCATGAAGGATCCCATGCCAGAGCAGGTGGATGCCCAAAGGAGGCCATGACTCCGAGGGAAGCCCGTGCTGGAGCAGTCTATAGCTGGGAGGACTACACCCCACAGAAGGGACCCACACCGCAGCAGTTAGTGAACTGTAGCCCTGTGGGAAGGAGTCATATTGGAGAAGTTGGTGGAGAACTGTCTCCTGGGGGAGGGACAGACTGGAACAGGGGAAGAGTGTGACAAGTCCTCCCGTTGAGGAGGAAAGAGTGGCAGAGGCAACGTGTGGTGAACTGACTGTAACCCCCATTCCACGTTCCCTTGCACAACTTGGGTGGAGGAGGCAGAGAAATCCAGAGCAGAGCTGAGCCCAGGAAGAAGGAAGGGGTGTGGAGAAGGTGTGTTTAAGATCGGGTTGTATTTCTCACTACCCTACTCTGATTTAGTTGGCAAATTGGTGGTGGTGGTGTTTAAATTGATGTTTTCCCCAAGTACCACGGCCATGTCTGCATTGTCTGGGAGCTACTGGGGCTCGGCCCCTGTGGCTTCGGTAAAGAGAACGACTTTCTGCCCTTGAGGCAGGACCACACTAGACAGATGGAACATCAGATCTGCAAACTGGTGAACTTTCTGCATTTGAACACAAGTTGATGCGTACACATCTGAAACCAGAAAATGTTTTATTTGTGACATCTGGCTTTATAGAAGAGTATAGCCCCAAAGCGAGATGCGAGGAACGCACACTAAAAGCCCAGGCATCTAAACTGTGGACAGTGGAAGCGCAAGATATGATGCTGTGTATCATAGCAGTGTGGTGTCCAGCAGACATTACAGAGCTCCTGGAGTTATCTAGCACCGGGATGGTCACAACCATGTGGTGTTTGGAGCACAGGATCTGTTCTCATAGAATACTACCTTGGATTCACAGTATTTCCAACCCGTGACAGCAAAGAACACCTGGCAACGATGGAGCAAATACTGGGACCGTTGCCAAATGACCTGATAAAGAAAACCAGGAAATGCAACCATTTCCCTCACAAGTGGCTGGGTTGGGATGGACACAGTTCTGCTGGCAGATATGGCCCAAGGTGCTGCAAGCCACTGGAGGAAGTCATGACCTGCCACATTCAGCGTCAGGACAAAGTTTTGCCTTTCAAGTCTCAGTTGCAGTGTCTGGTATTGTCCTCTAATCCCGGATACACTGAGAACTGGATCCCGATTTTTTTCTCGCTCCGTGCCTTACTTAGAGGATGAATATTGCTTGTACTTCAAACCCCAAAAGTCAGGTAAACACCAAGAATAGGGTAGAGGACTGAGTTGTAGTTTGGTCAAAGGCAGTTATTTCCCCATAGGGAGGGGGTTTCCTTATTCTTTTGAGCTCACTGGTATTGAAGTCCTTGGCTTTATCTGCATTTTAATATACAACTTTCCAGTGAGTTGGCTGCTCACAGTTTTTCTCTTTTTCACCACAAAATCGGTTGTAAGTTGTTTTTGGATCAAATCCCAAGATCTCCCTTTCCTCATGGATCCGGAAGGAAAATGTTGAAACTGAGGTGCCTATAAAATACCTGTGAAAAAAATCAGAACGAGTTTGTGAAGGGGCCAGTTTTTAAAATGCAAGTAATTGATGTTGGACCAATGAACTTTTAACATTCCTTGAAATGACAGGATAACGGAGTGATCTTATATATTATATACAGTAAAACTACTATATATATGTCAGCTATATAACATCATGTCAGGCTTCACAACAATATTCAGCTTTGCGACAGTACAATAGGGCTCCTCCAAGAAAAGCCAGTTTGCTACCTTGCGTGTGCACAGATCCACTGGTCAATCACGGCCAAGCCCCCATCTTTGTAGAGTGCCAGCTCCTCCCAAGAGGGTTCAAACCTCACCATCTCAGGCAGCAGTTTCTTGAGCAATTCAATCTCTGCAAGAGGGAAAGATGCAATTTTATTTTTACCTTACAAAGAGCAACCCGCTGCTGCCAGAGAACAGAAGTGTTTAAGGACACCCTGGGTGAACCGTCACGATACAAGCAAAACCAAAATCTACCTCCGATTTTACAACACGTTTGCCAAACATCAGAGTACTGGCCAGAGGGAGCCAGTGGTGCAGTTCTCAGGGGGTAGGGAAGCATGCAAAGGGTAGAATAGATGCTACCCTGAGCCTTGCTGCCTAATCCTTGAGGGTGGGTGTGCCAAGAGGCCTTACTTGGTAACAAACTTAGATGAGTTATCACAAGATGCGATGCCCTGCAGGCTTATTCTAACATCACACACTGAAACTGAAACAGAACCCTAGATACCACCAGGATGGAGGTGCAGCCCTGGGATAAGGCCTGGCAGGGGGGAACCCCACCCTTGGAGGTTTCTCAGCATTGGCCACTCACAGCCAGGTCCACTCCAGTCCGGCACAGTGGGCAGCCAAGGGGAAGGCTGGGTGGGAGGCTTCAGAAGACCCTTCCCACCAGCATGTCTGAGAGTCTCTGAAACGCTCAGAAAACACGGGGGAAGGAAGAAAGAGCAGGGGGAACAGGCAAATGTAATTCCCAGTTTCCCACTGTGGAGACTGTCAAACCTCCTGTGGGAAATACCAAAGGAATGGTTTGATACCCACTATTCCAGCTGGAAGGAAACAGTGGCCCAAATCCTGTTCAATTCCCCACTCAGTGATGGAGGCATATGAACTTCCAGTCACTTCTAAACCAGAAGTGGCAATTGCTGCACTCCTTGCCAAAAGTTACCAATTCTACACTGAAGATAATCTGCATACCCTCCTCAACAGCATCAGTGGCTACAAAAACTTTTTCAAGTTTAAGCATCTCCAAGAGGCTGCGGATTTTCCTCACTGCTCCTTGCAGGGAAGGCACATCTTCTCTGTGGCCCCAAATGAAGTCTTTCCTTCTGAGATGAACCCCAAGGTATGGACCACCTAGAGCTCTGCCCATCTTAACCTAAGTGAGAAAGAACAACCAACTTTAGAACACCACTGTTCTTTCACACTGAAAAGGCCTGACTGCATCCTCTGTGGATAAAGTGCTAGCTGCAGAAAGTAATTTTAATGTATGGATTTGCAGTATTTTGTAACACTTGCTGCAGTGTCTTGATCATAGGTGGCCTGCATCATACAAGAGAAACTAGAGTGTGAAATCTTTGTAAGGAACTCCTTGTTCAAGGTTCTCCTTGACCAAATACACAACTGGCAGTTTGTAGCTGAACTTTGCACATACAGATGATGCCACAGAGAAGAAGAAATACAAGTTTCCTTTAGTGAAACAAGGGTAACAGAAATCTGGTACCCTGGTAGAAGAGGGTGCAGTAGGGACATGCACATCCTCCTGGATCTGAGCAGGGAAAGCTAGATTCACATGTATCTTCCAATATTCCCTGTCGTGTACAGCCAGGAGTACATAAAATAAAATAAAAAATTCCATGTGTTACGGGAAACAGACTGTTATGAGTTTACCTTCATCTGTGTCCAGTCCTCCTTGTAATGAGTCCTGTCAGCCTCATCTGTGGATTGAAGAGACCTGTTCCTAAACTCATCTCCCACTACGCGAAGGTGTTTAGCAAACACCATGCTCCGACGGGTCTGTTGGAGTAAGAGCAGATGCTGAGTCAGAAAAAGGGAGAGCTAAAAATTACTAAATGGAGCCATTTTCACATACACAGAGCTCCCAGGATGCTGCTACTTCTGACACATCCATACAGCACTACAAACAGGAATTTCTAACCTTTCATCTGAGCTTTAACTGCTTAACCCAAATCATAACTGCATTTATAACCAGCACACTCGTCTGACCCTGCAGTACAAAGGTGTACAGAGTAGGTGTTTACACAACAGAACGCAGAACATGACAAATTAAACACTCCAGGAATACAGCTCACCTTCGGAAACAAAAGCTGCACAAAGACTTCACCTTGAAAACACCCACACAAATAAAACCTGCTTAAAAAAAAAATCAGGCGTCTAGCCACAGGTGCTCCTACCAAATTCAGTGGAAAAGTGATGAGAAAGGAATTATTCCCATCACCCAGGGCTAATAACTGCCTTCAGAGATTTTGATTTGGTGATGTAGTTCCCACTGCACACAGTCCCACAAAGCCTTCTTAGTAACAGGCACATGCAGCAGAACTAAGGAAATCCCACGTGCCTTACAAAGGACACTTGGCAGTTTGGTCCAACTCCTAATTTTACACAGGTCTGCAGTCTGTCGTGTGACAGGCACCAAAGAAGGTGTAACAAAACCAGTTCTCTTCAGTTTCCAATGGCCTCCCTTCTCTGAGCTTGGTGAAGCCCACAGCGGGCAGAGTTCACTGCACAGCAGAGACGCCAGGCAGAGCACTGCTGGCACTCCAAGACAGCCACAGTGATTGTGTCCTCACCTTGCTCTAGCAGAGAGGCAGGAACTAGAACCTGCCAGCCTTTTTTCACCTTCTCCCAGAAGCAGCTCTTTCTCCATATGCCAAACCTGCTGTGGTTGAACTGGTTCCTCCTCCATATCATTCAGTAAGACACAGAACAATTTAGTCTTCAATAAGATCCATCACGCTCGTACCTGGAGATCCATGACCCTCTAAATATTCAAGGGAATTACAGAGCCTGCTCTGCTGGCATCTTTAAATAGATCAGCACTGCTTTCTAATCCCATCCCAAATCCTCCAGCAGAATGTTTGTATCCAGGGAGGATGGACACACTGTCTGCTGCAGAATGCTCACGCTGCAGTGGTCATTGGAAAGTCACTCTCAATGAAAAATTCATAGCTAGCAAACTACTGTTTGGTCTCTTTCTGAAAAGTGTGCCATACACCACATGAATACCCAGCTGTTTATCTCTCACAAGACTGAGGCCTATGTAACTCGTTTCACAATGTCATGACAGTCCCTCTCTCTTAGAAATTTTCATTATATCAAGCACTCCATATCGTGGCTCTGTTTTCCTGTGTCTGAACCTTTAACTTTGTCTTAAAACTTTTCCCATAGGAATTATTTTGCCATAAACCCTTAGAAGGGGTCTCTCCCAAAGCACTCAGTGTTACCCTGAAACCCATGGGAATTTTGCCACCAAAGCCAATGGGGAGACAGGGAGGACAACACTGAGCACTTCTGGGATTTCTTTTTAAAAGACTAATTTGAGGCTGACTGGACAAGAAACTGCACAAAGGCAGTTCCCTTCTGACTGCAGATAGGGGAGGTCCTTCTAAACACCATGGACAAATTCCCGTATTACATTCATCCCCAGCAGCCTGAAGCCCATCTTTAGCACTGCTGAAATGTAAGACACAAGTTACTTTCCAGGAAAGAAACACGAGGCAAAACTGAAGCATATATTGGTTATTGAGTTTTTATCAGAACCAAGCAGAAAGTCTAGAGAAGCTGACTGGGAAATACTCACATTCCAATAATCTTTCCCTCCGTAGTGGTCATGAAGAAGGTTTTCAGCTCTGTCTAACATCACTGACCTATTAAAAATTGTAAAACTGAGTGCAGTTCCCTTAGGAATAGAATGTACATGATGATGTTTCTTTATACAGTTGCCAGGACAAAGCACAGACCATGACCTGTTTGCAAAAGGGAGCGCAGGGAAGGAGGGACAGGCTGCCAACCTCTTCTGTATAGAGCCAGTTGTGACCCAAGGCCTACTGGGGAGAGAAGGGAACTATGCCACTGCATGCTCCTGCCCTCTGCCTTAATGATGGTGCTCTCAGTTCTGACAGTTAAACACAAACAAGTATTAACAGTCCCTCATGTAGACCTCCCAATTGCTGCTGCTGGAGAATTAAGATTGCCAACAGGGACAGTAAGCCAGAGGGGAGAAGCAACCTATGAGAGGATGCTCAAGCCTCAGAGCACACGAGACCCTCTTGGAGGAAGCACGAGTCATGCTCACAGAAGCAAAACCAGAGAAGGGGTGGAATAAAATGCCCTACAATAAAACAAGAGATCAAAGAACACACAGATGCTACAGAAACCTGTGTTAGCAACTAAGCACAAATTTTAAACCCAAAATTCTTTATTAGCATGGCAACAGCCTGTGCTTTTCATAACTACACACAGTTCAGGATCATGTACTGGAAACACAACAGCACTATCCAACTTCTAAGAAGCAGAAGAGATTTTGGGAGTATCCATGAGCATAGGGGACGTAGGCTTCATTTGTAATCATTATCTGGATCTTCTTCTGCCAAAATGATAACCAGCTGATAATCAGCTGGACTCTTGCAGACAAGGCCACATATAACCTGGAAAATAGACCAGACTCTGATGAAGAAGCAGCGCTGCATTTAACAGGAAGCCTGGAGGGGAATCAGATGAATAATCTAAATATACCAGGAAGATTCCTGTAAGTGACCACACCCGAAGAGCAGTAATACAGTACTAGGACCACACAACTGACTGTCTGGCCAGAAGAGCAATATGGGAGATCAGAGAGGCCACGGTGCACAAGTCACCACAGCTATTGGAGATTTCAACTATCTCCAGGTGAGCTGGGCAAGTGTCACAGCAGGATGTGACTAAGCGACTGCAGTTTGAGACACTGTCAAAGATGGTTCCATGAACCAACTGGGCAGGGAGTAGCTCCTGACATCGTCTTGAGCAGCAGCAAGACACCAACCAAAATCTCACAGTGGAAGAGCTACTTTGTGACCGTGGCCATAAACGTGCTCATCTGCAACATCCGATTGGATCAACAATGGCCAAAGGAAAGCCATTAGCAATCAGTTTCAGAAAGGAGACTACGTCACAAGGCAGAAGTAGTGTCCACGTGAAGAAAACAGAAGGACTCATAACCTTGATGGAGTTAAACAGAAAAAAAGACAATAAGGAAGGTCAAAAAAGAATTTAAGCAGCAAGAAATAAAGGCCTTCAACCTAATGACAAATCTTCCTGATAAATGACAAAGAAAAAGGGAACAAAAGGCTTAACAAGCACTTAAGAGATGGCAACATCATAACAGAAACAGCTAATGTAATTTTTTGGAGCAGTGTGCTATGTGGAGGAGCTGGGAAGAGTCACATGCCAGTACCACTTCTTACAGGAGAACTCATCAGAGGATGCGTCTCAAACCAAAGTATCCACAGGAAGTGCCCAGTGATGGAACAGCTCGACAAAATGAACCAAAAAATGGCCAACACTGGGCAGAATTCACCCAACAGCTGTCAAGGAACTCAAGGATGAAGCAGCTGCACCACTAATTCTGGCATGTAACTTCTCACTTAAAACTGCAGCACAGCAAATGTGATGCCAGCATTCTAACAACACCCTTGGGGAGGTCTGGGATGCAGCACAGTCATAAAGCTGGTGTCAGGACTGGACAGCTTAATAGCAACTATTATAAAACCCAGAAATAATGGAAACCTAAAGTAAATTGGAGAAGCATCAACATGGAGCTCTGAACTCTGAGCAACCAGAGCACTCTGAAGACAAAAGCACACACACGGGTCAGGACAATCCCACTGCCATTGCCCACCCGGATTTCCCGACGGTTCTTTGTGAAAAGAAAACTTAACAGCAATGGCACAGGGGGAATGTCCTTGCGTGGATTAAAGAAAAGTTTAAAGACAGGGGTAAACGTTAAGTTCTCACTGTAGAGGGAGGTCTCAGGTGGAAGGGATCTGCTTGTCACCATATTCCTAAACAACCTAAAAAAGGGTGTGAACTTTGGGGCGACACAGCTTGAGGATCATTTTAAATCCCTCAGAGCAGCAAAGACAAAGGCCGGTTGTGAGGGACTAAAGAAGTGGACCTGGACCTGTAGGACTCTGAACCTGCTCAGGTAGGTCCAGAGTGGGCCACAAAGATGATCTGAGGGCTGAAGCACCTGTCCTGTAAGGCCAGGCTGAGAGAGCTGGGGTGGTTCAGCCTGGAGAAGAGAAGGCTCTGGGGAGACTTTACTGCAGTCTTCCAGCACCTAATGAGAGAGCTACAGGAAAGATGGGGAGAGACTCTTTATGAGGGAGCGTAACGATAGGACGAAGGGTAACGGTTTTAAACTGAGAGGGGAGATTTAGATTAGATATTGGAATAAATTCTTTACTATGAGGGTGGAGAGACACTGGCACAGGTTGCCCAGGGAAGCTGCGGAAGCCCCCTCCACGGAAATGTTCAAGATCAGGCTGGATGGGACTTGGAGCAACCCAATCTAGTGGGAAGTGTCCCTGGGGATGCATATAGTAAAAAAAATACACTGGCTTCACCTGATAATTGCAGGGCTCTATGCTAGCCATCAATGGTCAGGAATGAGGAGACTTTGATGAAAATGTCAAGACAACGTTCATCAGAGGCCAAAAAATGGAACTGGTTTACTAGGAATGACTAGAAAAAGATGATCACACTAAACAGAGCACGTCATTCTATGCCTGTGTACTGGGTTTACCCACACTCACGTGCAGGATCCAGTTGAAGTGTAAAGGTATGGAACAGCTTTCCAAAGACCAAAGGCATGGAATAGCTTTCACACGAAGAACAACTCCTGAAGCCAGGACTGCAGAGGAGACTACCGAGGGGAAACACAATAGAGAGATGTAAAATCATGAATGGTGTGGAGGTGAATAGGGAAAAGCTGTTTGTTCACTGCCTCTTCCACTACATGACATAGGGGTCATCAGATGAAACTTGCAGGTAGGAGTTATAAAAGGAGGTGGGTTTTCACAGGATGCACAGTTAAGGTGCAAAACTAGTGTCCCAAGATTTTGTGAATGCTAACAGTGTGCACTGGGGTTCAGAGGGAAGCTTGCACAGACCCATGTGCTCACTGAAGGATATTAAAGACAGGAAAGACACTTTTGGCTCACAAATCTGAAGGGCACTGACAGGGCTCTGGGGAGGTATTACACACACCTGCCCCGTTCTTACACTTTTCCCCAGATATCTGACTTTAGCCACTCTTGGATTTCACACACTAAACTAGACTGACTTTAACATGAATCACTGCAGCTGCCCTTACATCGTGTTATGTTGGCATTTCTTCCTACTTGTGCCTGACAGATAAGGTGTGTTAGGAATACTTGGGCACCACTTCTCATTTTTCACTTGACCTCCCTCATCACCAGAACTCTGTCAGTTGCCATGAAAGAGTTCACTGTAGAGCTAAACACAGAGACACCTCTATGGCTTATTTAATTCAGTTTTCTGCTGTCACTGAAAAAGATTATGGTGTGATTCCTACAAACAGAACAGGCCTGTTAAAAATCAGGACTTTGCTTCCTCCACTGCCAGCGGGAGGTACTATAGATCCCCAGTGCTCTGCTTAGGCAAACTTTCATCTCATTTACAATTAAACTGCATTGATGTCAATTTTGAGGATGCTTTTGCTCTCGTGGCAAAACAGCACTTCAGCTTACAGAGTTTGTGTTTCTCCTTTGGATTTACACCCTTGATGAATTCACAGAGAGTGATTATCTCCTCTTCCTGTTCTCCCCTGTACACCAGCAGCTTCTGCTTTGCTGCAATGTCTTCAGTTGTTACAGGGTCACAGCTGACTGGAAATACTCTGGTACTGGGATAAGCAGCTCACGCTACTGAGGATGGAATTCTTACAGTGAAAATTCCTTTTGCAATGATTTTAATGGGTAGCAATAACTCCGCAATGAAGTACAACAGTGGGACACAGCCTGTAAGTTCCCCCTGCTCTCCCCAACTGGCAACGGGTTTCTGAGCACCTATTACAAGAATAAATAGCAACACAAGACAACTCACTGTGCTGAAGTGTTCTGCAAAAGGACAGGAGCCACAATAGAAGCAGATCCTTGGACAGACAAACAAGCAAGATTTAGGCCTCGTGTTTCCTCATAACCCCAGAACCATCCCCTGAAAGGGAAAATATTCATTCACAGGCTTGTATTTTAAATTAATGCCATATGTATAATGAAACAAATTAAGAGTAAGCCCTAGAAAGATGATGTAAAATGTAAATAAACCAGCCAGCTCCTTTATACTGTTTTGGTGTGAAACGACAACTGTCTAAAATTAGATCTTCTAGTACCACGATAACATTTTATTATTGGTGGGGTTTTAAAACCCAAGTGAACCCAAAGCATCCAGAGATTCACAGCCAACACTGCAACAGTCGCACACATCTGTTCTGTTAGAGCAAGCACACATCTGAGCTAAGAAGAAGACCACAGGGACTGTCAGATGTTACCTGTAGTGATCCTGTTTGTCTTTAGAGTACAGAAGCTGATCAATGCATGGCCTTTCATCTATTTTTTCTTCCCATGCTCCTTCTTTCCATCCTTCTGCGTAGCCTTGCAGGACATAAATCTGTTCAATAAAGGGCCCACCTGACTCTGAGCAGAAAGCAAAGCATTCGTGAGCATGAAAAAACACATGATAAAGGGACAAACTGGCACTACGTGCAGCTAAACATCTGCCAGAAGTGCTACTATTACACTACTCCCTCTCCTCCCTGTTTTCCATCTCAAAGGGGAAAGGAAGTTCTGTGTGAGCCAGAAAAGCTAAAAGGGGATGTGACAATATGCTACTCACACCCAGCTATGCATGATTTAATGTGCCCAACAGAACTGAATCGCCATGGAAAGTTTAACGTAAAAGCTGGGTAGGACACACCATGAAGCACCCAAGTTTTCAGTACTATTGGCAGCTGCTATGGGAAGAGTGCCTCCAGGAAAAGCATAAGTACAAACCCTTCTTCCCCTACATTTTAGGGCTTCTAAATGCTTTTTCTTGAAAGGCAGGGGACAATGATCCCTTCAGAACTCTTTGCAGAGTGTGACACTTGCTGGCCTTTATTTCCTTTGCTGAAAAAGTCTGTGACACTGCTCCAGATTTTGGCATTTGGTGATTAGGTCAACATGGCCTTAAATCCTAAAGGACCTGACTTCACAGTTTCCATGTTCTTAGGGAAAGCTTCTCTCCTGTACGCTGTTTTGTACAAAAACCCCGGGGGATAAGTACTTTGAGCATGTGCCGCGTTGATGATGAAAAAGCAATTTCACTGAAGAACCAGCTGTACAGCTTTTACTGCCCCACCACCTCCAGGAAAAGGTGGTTTGTCTGTGTTTTGACAGGCTGCCTCTCACTCCTTATAGGGTTGTTACTGTGGCCAAAGTGGCACAGAAGTACCGGTGACTTCAACCGGAGGCATTAACTGTCTTTCTCCATGGTCCCTGGAAAGCCAAAGGGCTGACAGAGCTACATCAAATGAGCTGTCAAATAATTGGGTTATCTCATCCTAGTGGTTTATTACTCAAATTATTTTACCATTATTCCTCTTGCCACCTTGAACTTTTTTTTTATTTCACATATAAGAATAAACCTGTGAAGAAACCACCTCAAATATTTAGTCTACTGTACACTGTATGATTCCATGCCCTACCTGCAAGGAACTGCTCGTACTCAATGACAGGGATGTTCCTGTTGAGGCTTGGAAGATCAAAGAACTCTGACCAAGGGATCCGGACCTGAAGGATATCAGGGCTCTGCCAGTGATAAAGACGTCCCCAGGGAGGCAGAACTAACACCCAGTTTTCACTTTTCAGCAAGGTCTTTAGAAGGGAAGCAATGCGAATGTAGACATCTCGGCGAAGGTTGAACCCTTCAGGAGGGTTCACATCGTACAGGAGGTATCTGGAGACAACAGAGCAATATAATTACTTCAGGGAGTTTAAAACTTTTACACATTTTTTTTTGCCCCCCAGTCATATGACACAGCTCTGCTGGGATGGAAACTGCTCTTCTTGCATGAGTTTGTGGTACTCAGAAGAGGATGAAGAAGGGGAAAGCAGTGCATGCTTCAGGGGATGGGGGGGCCACCAGGGTCTCCTCACGGGACACCGTCAAGGTGGCACATGCCATGGGCCCTGCAGTGGGGTGGGATGCGAGGGCAAGGAGTAAAGCCCCCAGATGTCTTCCTAGTCCTCAGGGTAATGTGGTGCATGACAAGAATGGGGAAAGGACTCAGGCACATGACTTGAATTAACTCCTATGAGCTGAATACGAAGATGGAAGGTCACGCTCGGAGGGACAGGGACAAGGGTGCCTGTTGCCCAGGGCAGGGTAGATGGGCAGGGTCCCCAGGCCTCACTCCAAACAGGAAAGCCCCCAGGCAGCGGCACCTTCCAGAAGCGACCTAAAGAGCACTAGCAGGAGGACCCCGACGGTGGCTCAGAGAGCTGGCAGGTCTCCGCTGCCACCGGAGGCGGGTCCGGGGGGCACGGCCGAGGCCGCTCCTCACCTGGTGCGCGGCGCGGCGGCGGCTGCGGGCAGCGAGGAGGCGGCGTGGCCGGCGCGGAGAGCGGCGGGCGGCGGCTGGGCGGCGGCGGG
>WTSP01026901.1:0-11878 GCA_025331215.1 Actenoides lindsayi | reverse complement strand
TCTTGCTCAGCATTGCTCAGCTCCCCTCTCAGGCTGCTCTTCTCCAGCTGAACAGCCCCAGGGCTCTCAGCCTTTTCCCAGCACAGAGATGCTCCAGCCCCTCAGCATCTTTGGAGCCTCCACTGGCCTCTCTCCATTAGTTTCTTGTCTCTTAAACTGGAGAGCCCAGAACTGGACACAACACTCCAGATGTGGCCCTACTGGGGCAGAGTAGAGGGGGAGAAGAACCCCCCTTGACCTTCTGGCCACACTCCTCTGAATGCAGCCCAGGAGACCATTGGCCTCCTTGGCCACAAGGGCTCATTGCTGGCTCATGGGCAACTCGTCTACCAGCACTCCTGGGCCCTTCTCTGCAGGGCTGCTTCCCAGCAGGTCTGCCCCTCACCTGTACTGGTTCAGGCAGGAAAAAGAAAACTTCACCGACCAACTCAAGCTCAAGTGAGGAACAGCCACTGTGACTGCTCCAAAGAAAACCATAATATTACTGTTTCCTGTAAGACGGAGCCTAGAATTTTATTTTACCTTTTTCATTAAATGAGAAGTAAGAATAGCTTATTGGATTTTCCAGAGGCGAGCTCAAAAGCCTCATTTAACTTTCTGGAATGTTTTGAAACAATGTGCTTGCAGGGTTGAGCTTGGGGAGAGCAGGGCCTGCTACTTTGAGATGTTTTAGCAGTCTTATTTGGCTGTAGTAAAATTCCAAATTAAAACCTGTGGTTTAGGCTGCAATGAATAGCATTCCACAAAAAAATTTTGAAACACAGAGAGAAGCTGAATCCAGGAGGAAAAGAGCAATTTAAGGCTATTGCTGCAATGGTTTCCGAAGGAAGGTGGACTCCAGTCACGAGTCCCCTTTGCAGACCTTTTCAAGCAAGAGCAGCAGCTTAATGTTTTAAGGACCACTTCAGCTCATCTTAACATTCACCAACTACAACAGTCCACATGCTTCTCATTAATATTTTGAGTTGAGCAAAAATATCTGGCCCAAAAAGTTGTCAGTTACTTTGTGGAAAAAAAATGTAACTTTTCTGAAAGATGCTGCAAATTTTTGAGAATGGACTGCAGAAGCAGAATATGTGGAAACGGCTGATGTGCCACAGCCCCCCTGCCCTTTAACATGGACCAGAGTCCCTTGAGGAGATGCCCAGCATCTCCTCAGAGAGAGGACATGGGGCAGAGGAGGGACAGGAGGAGAAATGCTGGAGGGATATTACCGAGGGGCACCAGAAAAGCCACTTGCACTCCCCAGGCCCTGTGAGGAACTGGTTGCCCCGTTGCCATCCTGACTGATCTACCAAATACTCGTCCCCTTGAAAAATAACACATTGCCAGACATTATAAATTTTCCTTGCTGGCCTGGATGGGCTCCTTGGGAATACCCCCTCGGAGCAGTGACATTTAAGCCATCACAATGGCCAGTGTTGACACTTCTGTACATGTTTCCAGTAGTGTTGACATGTAAATATGAATGTTGCCACAGAGCTATGAAAAATGGTTTTGACCGACTTCCTCAGTTCAGTTAGGTTATTAAGACATTGTCTCCTTGCCTGGAATGTAGATGAATCACAGCGCACGCAGCTCTCCAATGACTCCCTGACTCCACAAGCACCGACCAAAGGGACCTTTCCACTGTCTTCACGACCTGGTAATTCCTCCTACTCAGGCACACACAGCTCCCAACACAGAGCCCTCGCTCCTCACCCTGCAGAAATGAACGCTGGCACAGCTGCTGATGCTCAACAAATTATGTGACAAACTTGTTCAATCTCGTATTTTCTTAGACTGCTAAAAAAAAAAAATAACGATGCGAGGCTCCGACTTTTCCAGACGTCTCTGTGGTATAACACTTGCATCAAAGGACATCGGGCTTGAACATAAACTGAATCCTGCTTATGTCATAAGTTATGCTTGGCCAGGTCTGAGCCAGCCCGAGCTTCCTTGTCACCTAATTTACTTCAGCTGATTAAGTACTAAGAGTTGCTGTGAGTACGGTAACACATCACAATCAGCAGCAAATCATTACTGCTTCCTGCAGAATTAGCAGAGAGAACATTAACATTTCAAGGAGTTCTTGAAACAGGGACTGAGCTGGGCCGAACCTGCCACGCTCATGGAATTTCATTCAGATTCGGTCTCAGTGTTGCTAAATTCTCCTAAGAACCCAAACAAATTACAGCTGATGATGTGGTACTTCGCAGTGCTAAGTCCTGGAGTTAATTCATCCCTCCGCAGGCACAGGTCAATAAACTTAGGTAACTGTGAGGGCTTGAATCTTCATCCAAGAATCACCCAAACCCTGACCCAAGTTCTGACATTTTTAAAGGAATCTACAGTTAAAAGGAACTAGCCAAGTGGAGAATATGAAAGCAGTCCAGAAAAATGCAAGAGGTGGAACATGGAAGGGGAGCCGAGAGGCACAGGCTGAGGGCCGGGGTGTGATCGTGGGGTCAGCACAGTGCTTCCCACCCTCAGCTACCTGGGGCTACTGTGGGAAAGGATTTAATCTTATTCATCAGTCTTAATGAAAGAAGATACCACAGGAATAGCTTAGAGGAAGAAACGGGAATGAGCACAGACTGGAAAAGCTACGAGATTTTAGTTTTTCCAGCTGCAGAGTTTGAACTCCCTTTCCTTCCAGTTGGGAGGAAGGAACTTGAGCCCTCCTTGATCCATTTCAAGGGGAATTTAAAGAGGGGCCAGTTCCCGTAGTAAGGTGTTCTGTAATGGCACCTGGATTAACTGGCCCATGGCACTGGTACACACCAGCTCCCTGCACTCCTCATCGAGCTAAGGTTTGTCTGGCATGAATCCCAAGGTGATCTGCTCGAATGGTCTCAGAAGCTGAAAGAGGAAGCGATTATTCTGTGAGGTACCAGGCTAGGTCTGAGCCAGCAGCATGCACGCACACGCATGGACACACGCATGGACACACGCATGGACACACGCATGGACACACGCATGGACACACGCATGGACACACGCCACAACCCCATCCTGTTGGATGCTGCCGGCAGAGAGAGATGGCAGACAGTGGGAAGGAACTGAAGGGTTCTGGAGCTCAGAAGATGTTGCACGTGACCATCTCAACTTGTCACTGCACCTGAGAAGTGTGCCGAACTCAAGAATTTCTTACATTTCTTTGCAGTGCTGCAGGAGAGCATTTACATTTGTTTTAAGATCCCAGGCACCAGCCAACCAACCAACACCTTGGCGTGAAAGAAATTCCTGTTTCTGCCCCTCGCTCCTGCAATGGTATCCCCCACCTCCCATATTTCTACTGAGAGTGAATCAACACAACTTTACCCAATTCAGGGCAGGAAAAGCAGAAAGCTCTCCCTGAGCTGCCACATCCCGCTGTTTCTGAATAGCAGTTAGGTTGGGGAGTCCTTATGTAGCAAAGATTAATTTTTTTTTTCTTCAAAAAATCTCCTACCTTAGAAGCAAACACAGCATCCTGGGAGTTTTCTGCCTCTCCACACAAAGCATCCTGCTGATGTTACCGCGTAGCTATTTGTTTAGCAGATACTTCAAAGAGGGAGGCTCTGAAGAGGCCAGCTTGACATCACTCTGAGACAGGCAAGAGCCAGGACTCAAGTCACAGAGGTGAAGCAAGTAAACTGCTGGCCTCTGAACCCGCGACTCATCTTCTCGGGCCACCCTCAGAACAGATGCAAAGGTCCAAACCCTCCTGTCCAACACTGAGCCAACAAAGGGCTCCAAATACCTAACCTCATGTTTTGAAGCCCAGGCTGCTTTATTCAGCCTCCATCAGGACTACAATCAAGGAAAACTGAGTATTTTGCAAACCGTAAACATTAATCAGAGCCTTTGGTCTTTTCTCAATGTCTGTACAAACCCGGATCTAATCCCCTCCACTCTTCTTCAGACAGAAGAGCTGCAGACAGAACAAACACAGGCAAACGAGTGAGGAGCTCCAGGAGGCTGATGGCTCCGGGACCAGCCAAGGGGATGACTGAGCTGGGTGAGCATCTCCACTGTGAGGAGAGAGGGGGAACGTGTGGGCTCTGGGGGCATGACTAATTACAAATAATTGCAAAAATAGATGTGAAGGTGTTCACATTGTCTATGCCCCACCCCCCCTCAAAGAAAAAAAAAGGATTGTTTGTTCCACCAAAATCCTGAACCTCTTAATCATCTGAGCAGCTAATCCTCACCAGGGGAATTCTGGGGAAACTGAAAATATCTTAGCTTGGCTAAGATAAGGGCAGAGCTGTTTATTTCACACATCTCTACAGTGGTACGGAGCCAGGAAATACTTTTCAGCTATTTTCAACAAAACAAGACAAATGTACCAAATTGGCAAGAAAGTGACATTTTTCTGCGGGATTCTTTGGTGTCCGAACTGATATCCAGAGAAATGACTCTTTCCCAGTTTGTCAGCAATCTTTGATAATTATTTGGAATACTCTGGGACTCCTGCTAAGCAAACCAGTGCCAAAGTGAGAACCCCACCACAAGAACCTGACCATCCTAAGCCATCACCAGAGCACCCTGCAGTGGGAGTGTCAATGCTGCGCTGGGGAAGAGGTGAGCTCCAGACGCCTGCTCTGCAGGAGACCAGGGAAGGTGGCTTTCCCTGACACTGCCAGCGAGTGCTGGAACTGCAACTACTCCAAGTAACTGTAGCTTGTTCTTGGCTCTGATAAGCAAATAGCTTTTTGCATTTTTCTGACGGCTCCAGCTGACTCGAGCGCGCAGCACTTGCACAGACACTAACGCCCAGGGAGAAGGGGACAGGGAATGTACAGCAGCAGAGACTCAGGCTGCAGGAGCTGAAACAGCCACACAACATGAGACTTGTTCTGGGTACCACAGAATCACAGACTTGTTTGAGTGGGGAGGGACCTTAAAGGTCCTCTAGTCCAACCCCCCTGCAGGTAACGGGGACATCTGCAACTAGAGCAGGTTGCTCAGAGCCCCGGCCAACCTCACCCGGGATGATTCCAGGGGTGCGGCAGCGACCACCTCTCTGGGCAGCATGGGCCAGGCTCTCACCTCCCTCAGCATCAACAATTTCTTCCTTCTCTCTGGTCTAAATCTCTTCTCTTTTAAACCCATCATCCCTTGCCCTGCTAAAAAGACTGTCCCCATCTTTCTGATGACAAAATTGCTCAGGTTGGAAAGGACCTTCAAGATCAGGGAGTCCAACCTCAACCCCTTTAAGTATTGCAAGGCTGCAAGAAGGTCCCATCCCGTATTTTCATACAGATCCCATCTAGTATTTTCATTTTACAAACACAAAATTGCATCTTCTCTTCCACTTTGCTTTGTAAGCGGGAGATTTAAAGTGGAAGACGGAGAACGATGTGATGATATAAACTCGGAAGGAGAAATCTCATCACTTCTGACACAATAAAATATGCTCCATCGACTTCAAACGGGCCAAGATTTCACCCTGAACATGTCACTTCTACCCAGGTCAGGCTTTCCTCCTGTGACCCAAGCAGGCAGCAGGAAGAGAGCGCTTTGGGTGGCTTAAACACCACTGGAAGCAAGCATGGCACGGGAGAGGAGCGGGAGAACCCGAAGCCTCTCGGTCGGGACAGGCCCGTGCTGGCAGCTCCCGCGCAGCCCCCCTGGGTGCAGCCCCGGCTGCAGGGCTGGGCTGGTCCCCCGGCCCCAGGCTGTACCTGTGCACGTCTTCCCGTCCTGTGCCAGCCTCAGCCCCGCTCCACACTTGCAGTAGAAGCTCCCGATGGTGTTGCAGCACTGGGACTCGCAGCCGCCGTTCCCCGCATCGCACTCGTTCACGTCTGGAAGAGAGAAGAGGGAGCAGATGAGCCAGACCGACCCAGGATACTGCAAAACTCCGGCCAGCAGGTTGAGGGAGAGGATCCTGCCCCTCTGCTCTGGGAAGACCCCCCTGCAGCGCTGGGTCCAGCTCTGGAGTCCTCAGCACAGGAGAGACAGGGACCTGTTGGAGCGGGGCCAGAGGAAGCCACAGAGATGATCAGGGTGCTGGAACCCCTCTCCTGCGTGGCCAGACTAAGAGATTTGGAGGTGTTCAGCCTGGAAAAGAGAAGGCTCCAGGGAGACCCTGAACTCTCAGTTCAGTTCTGAGAGATGTGACAATGGGGGACTCAAGAGAGCTGCAACCTTCCCCTCTACCTCTGAAGGATCCTCCTCCCCAGAGCCCACCTGGAAGCTATTGATAAGCCCCGGAGATGCTTTTCCATTCAAGTATTTTCATACCTCACCAAAATACATGACAGCTGCTTTAATTAGTCCCCTCAAAATAGCCTGTGTAAGTTGCCAAGGCTGCCAATGTACAAGACACCAGCTGGCTACATGACCCCGGGCTACCAAAACCTGCAGGAAATAGCCCACAAGCACCAGCTGCCCAGGCTTTGTGGGAAGGGTGGGCAGTGGGCTCTGGCCAGGTGGTCGGGAGCCTCTCCCATGGACAAGCTGCAAATCCCAACTCCTGCAGGGACTGTGCATCCTCAGTCCTGGGAGAAGCACCAAATGCTCAGCCAGGACGATTGGTCCCTGTCCCGGCCTCTGAAATGTCTTCTGCCTGCAAAATGACAGAGGGAACAGAGCCTGGTAAGGAGGAAACCTTGCACTGCATCAGCGTTACGATGCTTTATTATTTTCAGTTACAGATCAAAATCAACCTCAGATTGGGAAATGCCAAGTTTCAGTTAGACACGTGAAACATATGGGGAGGTTTCAAAAAGATTTATCAGTTGTTGGCAAATTCTTGACACTTGGCACTAAGCAAGGCACTCTAAAAATGCATTTGTGCTTAAGAAGCTACTTTTTTTGCTCTGTAAAGAAGCATTTCCTTCTTAAAAGAAAGTAGAAAAATGGAGACAAATACTGGTTTAAGGCATTTGGTCTGGATGGAAGAATAATGAGCGGTAGCTTTGCCAAAATCACATGCTTCAGCCATACTGTACTCCGCACGTTTCCTTCTGCTACTGCCGATAAACGCTGGGTTTCTTTTGCTCCCCAGAGCCGAGAGAGCCCGCGCTCTGCCGGGGCCAGCCCCGCTCCCATCGGCTCCTCGCTCGGAGCCCAGGGCAGACGGAATGCCGGGACAAGCCGTGGGGACGAGGCTCAGTGGGGCACCCGCAGCCCCCCGCAAGGCAGCGGGGCTGGGTCTGCTGCGGGATGCTGCAGGCAGCCGGGCAGCCCCCCAGCCTCGCGCGCCCCGTGAGCTTGGCCCGCTGGCAGGAAACCCGAGCGGCAGCCAGGGGAGCAGAGGCGGCTGCGCGGCCGTCGCTCTTCACTCCGCACAAACCAGGCCCCGGGTCGCTCCTGCGGGAACGCCAAGGAAAGGTGTCTGCGGGGAGCGCACCAAGCTGTCAAGTCGTAAGGAATTAAAGGTTTTGCCGGCCAAGAACAGAGTTAGAGAAGGACAGTGATCAACACAAGGCTGATGTGATCAAAGAGACCCCCCCCATTTAATTCCCTCAGCCTCTTCTAACTCCGTCCTGTCTGGGCTCAGAGTTCCCTAACTACTTCTGAAACACCAGACCGTGCAAGTTTTGTTTTACTTTTCAGAAATCCTAAGCCCTGCTAGAGCTTAACAAAATCCCCAAGGGTTTATATTCGCTTAATCCTCCCGTTGCAGCAAGGTGCCAGCATTCGGGGAGCCACGGCTCATTCCAAAGGCTTTGTGTCAGACACGCTGTGTCAGACAGGTTCCCAGGTGGTTGGCAGGAGGCTGCCCAGCCCTGCCCTCACCTTCCCTCTACGATGGATTTCACACGACAGGTGTTAAAAGTATGAATCCCGTAACTCTATAAATCCTAATTTGATTTTCATGTACTGTAACTGCCTGGACGCAGCATCTGTTTGCAGAAAGGCGTGTTACGGTCACAGCTGTCGGAGGAAGAGGTTTTTTAAAACAGTTCTGGAAAGTAACTGCTCACCAGCTAAAGGCTTTCTGATTCTCACCGAAGACCGGGCAAGACTTGTACGTACTGTCCTGCTGTGAGCTGCTCTGGAGACCGACGCCAGATCTGGCAGCTCCATGGGCAGGTGACACCACCGACCCCGTTTTACGTGTTACAAGAAAAGAGATGCTAAGCGCTCTGAGGAACGCTCA
Source organism: Actenoides lindsayi (assembly GCA_025331215.1). Taxonomy (NCBI): domain Eukaryota; kingdom Metazoa; phylum Chordata; class Aves; order Coraciiformes; family Alcedinidae; genus Actenoides; species Actenoides lindsayi. The sequence goes on along the minus strand of WTSP01026901.1, from coordinate 3,801 downwards.
CAAATAAAACAGAGCATTTCTTGTTCCTGCTCTGGCCACTGTTCCTATAGCCATTATCACACAGGTTTTATTTCCACAAGCAGCATCGGTGGTTGGACTCACTGATTGGGCAATGTGGTATTTCAAAGAAATACTGACTTGTTATGCAGAGCGGAGGGGGAATTAGGAATGCGACCCTCCGGGACTTTGTAAAACTTAGAGGAGGCTTAAGAATTTGAAAACCTGATGGTTTAGAAGTTAAAAGGGCAGCTGGAGGCGATGCAGTGTCTGTCATGCTGAGTTAGGCAAGGAAAGAGTAAGAAAGGCTTATCGGTTTGAAGGTCTTTCCACTATGCAAGTAGCCTGCTAGGAGCATGCAGGGAGGAGGTTATCATCCAAAAATTGCCTTAGTCCTGCTCATCCTCATACTGTTTCATGGTTTAATAAGCCTCTTGCTCAGCTCCTCGCACAGCAAGCACCTTTAAGCTACGCCTGTGACATCCATCTGTTGCTGTGAAGGGGACCTTTCTGAGCCCATAAATCCATACTATGACCTTATGAAGGATTAGACAGAAACCATAAGGGGAGAGGGAAGGACATCTGAAACCCCAAGGAACAAAGCCAGGGTGGGCAATAAGCAGTATGTTTATGTCAGATGAGTGTCTACAGAAAACAGCAGCTGCATTTTGAAAGGATTCAAGCAGCTGGTTGCTCTGGGTGTGCTTTGCACGTCGGGGCTCACGCCCTGTGCTTCAGAGGTAAACGAATGCAAAACCAACCACCCAGACAGACAGAAACCAGAAAGGTGCCTTCAGCTGAAAACCTGGCCTTTTTCTGGGCCCATACCAGGGCTCAGTGTCACCCAGCTCAGAGCAAAGCCACAACTCAGCCATGGGCTTTTCAAAAGGCTTTGCTGCTTGCTTTCACAGACTCTAACAGAGAGGAGTCAGCCCCTGAGCTTGAGGGGCTCTGTAGCTTTGCTGGGTATGTGCTGGATACAGCTGCAGTCTGGCATGTTTGCAGGGTTTTTTTATTATTATTTTTTAACAGCAGCTTTAGTATAAAGTTCCCTTTAATCTTTTAAATGGACACAATCTCAGCGGCTTCCCCATAAGCCCTAAGTTTCCCCAGAAGGACACAAGAAGAGCAGGAGTTGTTCTTGTCTCCACTTTTTGTACAAATAAGCACTGTGGTCAGGCTCTGCAAACACCACTTTCAGTTTCTTAGAGCTCATATTTATCAAAGCATTATGACACTTCCTTCCTCCCTGACTGAAACATACAACTCATAAATAAAACGAGCGTTCCTCATCCCCCCAGCTCACCACACGCTCTGGCATCACCCCTGTCTGTCCACCTCATCCACCTCGACCCCGACCTCAAAAGCCCTGCCCTGGCCAGGATGTGGACTGGGAGGCTCTGTGTTCATTCCCCACAGCTTCTCCTACACCTGAATCACCCGCATGCCAGAGCACACTCCTGTCCCCTGCCACTGTTAGCATTTCAGGGCATTAATTGCTAATTACGGCAGAAAAAGTGGCTCTAAGATATTAGCAGTCCATCCTTGATTCAAAAAGGGGGAGAGGCTGAGTTTAACACTTTTGCTGTCATCAATCTGGGGCTCTTTGGCCATCCTGAGCTATAAGATCTTTGGACAAAGGGTACCTTGAGACTTGCAGTCGACCCCCCAGCACAGAAGTCTGAGATTTATTTTGCCTCTGCCGGGCAGCTATGAATCAGCTCTCACCACCAGCCAGGTGTCACGAGCCAAGAGCGGTAAAGGTCGGTCCCTAAATCAAACGTGAACCTCCTGAAGCTGCGAGCTAACCAGGAGCAGCTGTGCTGGAGTCGGTCCTCGCGGGCCCTCGGCGCGCTTGGGAGTAAAGGTTGTATATTATTTCCCGGAGGCTGTCGCGCATCTTTGGAACAACCCGTTAGTATTTCAGAAAGGTGTGACGGCTGCAGGCGTCCCCTGACTCAGTGTGCCTGGCCTGTGTGACATAGGCCACCCCAAATCACAAACCCTCTCCTCCTTTCCCCCAGGCACCGGCGCAGGAGGTGCCGAAGGTGCGGCTGCAGGAGCGGGTGTGGGTTCCAGGGGCTGGTTGCAGCCGAGACCCGAACCTGGCCCACAAACCACCTATTTCTCAAATCACCACCTTCTTTTCTACATCAGTCCTGCCTAGAGCTTTCTTGGGCTCATATTTCCTGACAAACTCAAAGCTCGGCTCAAGTTCACTGAAAGGTCTGAAATTCTTTCGCGGAGACCAGGACTGGGTTTGAGCACAGAAAGGGCCGAGTTACCGTTTCCTACCGAAGCCACCCAAAACGCACAGATCCATCACGCTCCTCGCAGGGAGCCCAGTCAAAGTGTGTTGTTCTGGCTCAAGCCTCAGGCCCGTTCAAACTCCGTAATTCAAATCCAAGCTGAGGTCCCATCCAAGCTGAGGTCCCATCCAAGCTGAGGTCCCATCCAAGCTGAGGTCCCATCCAAGCTGGCCACCAACACTTCCAGGGAACACTGCTGAGTCAGTTCAGAGCTCCACGGTGGACGGCCAGTGTCTGGTGCACTGGCACTTCCCTACAGAGGACTCGCAGGGAGCTGGAGCATCCACGGTGCTTTGCTCACTCCCCTCCGTAGTTTCCCTGAAGACCCTTGAAACCAAGTATGGGTCGCCTCGAATCACACCCACAGGCTCCACCTATACTTGATTTCTAAGGTCATGCAGAGCCGGGTGTCAGGGAGCTCCCGGAAACCTGCTCCCCCAGAAAGGCTTCTTCCAACCCTTAGTTTTAACTTGTGCATTTACTGAAGTGCCATGTAAATGCAAATCAATTCGATATGAACCTTAACTTCTTACAGGATTTCTGTTAACACTTGGGCTTCAGTTAATCTGTTCGTAAAAATCACTTTGACACCTTTTGCTAGGAAATGCTTGAAATAAAATACAGATAACAGCAGGTATTCCTATTCTTTATGAGACTCCCCAACTCATTTTAAGGAAAGCAGAATTCAAGCACATCTGGTATTTTATTTATGGAGGTTACACACTCCCACATGAAAGAAACCATCCACTTAAACTGATAACAAAAAACCCCTCCACTTTTCCATCTGCCTTTGGGCTAAGAGACCATTAACATTCACAGCCGATTGTCAAGTGACTTTACAGCACCTTGTAAAAAGTCCTGAAAGAAGCTGAAATGCCAAGAGGCCCCGTTTGGTAGCATCTGGCTTTCCCTCCGACAACGGCTGCCCCTTTCCAGCAGACCCAGAAAACACATCATGAAGTGACAGAGTCATCTCACAACTCAAAAGCACACACATCAGCCAAGTTCTGGGGGCTCAGGGCAGAGAATGTGGCCCTCAGTAGAAAAAGGAACACCTCTGTACATTATTCTGATGACCGGTAAGAGGTAAGTGCACTCCAGACCACACAGATCATCTCAGCTATTTGCACATTCACAGTTCCCTAGAGAGAAGGACCAGGGCCCAAACTCTGCTGTCAATGTGCCAACTGCTTCCCATCAGGTAACTTTTATGTAGCTTAATTTCCATTAGCTGAGGAAAAAAATCACCCGACGTGGAAGGTGAGAGGAGCTGGCAGGAGATTTCCTCGTGTTCCACTACCAGCTCTTCCCAGCTGAGGATGCCAGCCCTGGAAAGCGCTGCGGTAGCACCGCGATAGCGGAAAATAACTTACCAATTCCCGACGGCTACCAGGGGACAGGTCCTCAGGACACCACTGCCACCAACAGCCCGGGGCATGGGCAAAGCCTGTGAGCACCATCTCCACCAGGAGGTATAGTATTGTATACATACAGC
>WTSP01026900.1:0-14616 GCA_025331215.1 Actenoides lindsayi | reverse complement strand
TGGGGACAGGATGGGGACGGGGGGGTGGAAAGGGGGATGTGTCACAGCCTGTGCCTGGGGATGCCACCGGCACGCCGTGGTCACTCTCCTGCAGTGGGAGCATGGCCCTGCTCTGGGAAATTCATACGAGCGACCATCTCCAGGCTGCACCAAGAGTCGGGACCCCTGTGGGTTCTTAAATACCACTCTGGTTTGTGCTGGCACCAGCCAAGGCACCCACAGCCTGTGACAAATCCAAGCTGACAACTCCCTCATCTCCCACGGGTTTTTTTTCCCCCCAGTACCTGTGTCCGGGCTCTTTCCCCTGGGCAGGACAGGCTGGTGGTAACCACCCTTTGCTGCCTTCCCCAGGTCAGCGTGTACCAAGTGCTGGAGAAGAAGGAACCGGATGCCCCGGGAGGGAAGAAGCTGCTGGCGGCCAGGCTGGTCTCGCTGCAGGGCTCGGGCTGGGAGGTCTTTGCCATCACCCAGGCTGTGAGTTGCTTCGCCCCTGGTTCAGGTGGCACAGAGGAACCCTGGGGATTTGTGTGCCAGGGCTTTTTTTTAACCCATTTCACCCCCAGCAGCCTTTTGAGCTCCAATGCAATTTCCTATCTGTAGTTTCTGCAGCAACAGGGGGGTGGGGGGGAGGGTACAGCCTCTGGGGGGAGGGGGGTTAAGAGCCCTGCCAAGAGTCCCAGGGGGCTGCTCCATCCTGCCCCCAACCAGTCCCACTGCTCCACAGGTATCGCTGGTGCTGGGGTGCTGGCTCCTGCTGTGATGTCCCCTGTGCTGCATCCCCTTCCCATGGCTGGAGATGGAGGGTGGCCACGGGGGGTTCCCAGTTCAAACTGCCCCGCTGTTGACAAGGCACTGGGTCTGCTGGCCTGGTACCTGCCGTGGGGCCACCAGCACAGTGACTGTCCCAGCCACGGTGACACCAGTTTGGTTACCCAGGTACGTGACTGGACTGAAGATGAAAGCAGCAACCAGGGTTTGCTGGTGACGGTCCAGGGCCTGGGTGGGAGCCCACTCGAACCCCCACCTTTGCAGTTTGCATCTGGCAGGGACCACCACGAGAGCAAGAAACCCATGTTGGTCCTGTTCACGGATGACGGGCGCCGAGGAGCATCCCTGCCCATAGCCAGCTCCCCAGGTGAGTCCCACACGACTTGGCACCGCTCCCTTGGTGCCACTGTCCCCTTGCCCACGGGGTGCTGGGGTGCTCCCTGCACCTGGGCTCCTTCAAATCCAAAGCTCCTTCAAATCCAAAGCTGCTTCTGCGGCCAAAGGGAGAGGCTGTCTCCTTTCTGGTCTAGTCTGTGCAGGGGTGCAGGATTGCACACGTAAATCTGGGCTTTGCTTGCCCTGGTGAGTGTGGCTGTGGGGCTGTGAGGTGGCTCTGCCGGGGCTGGTGTCACACTGGGGCTGAAGGTCTTGCTACACTAGATGGCTGCAGACAAAACCTGTGGGGAGGGGTGCCCAGGGGTCCCGCACCACTTCGTCCCTCCTCCCGGGCTCACACGACGGCTAACGGCACCGGGTGCTCCTTTCTGGCAGATTCACAGTCTCGGGCTCCCGTTCTCCCTGCCAAGATGTCGGTGCCTAAGCCGAGTGGGTCACGCAGCACGCGCTCGCTGGACCGGCTGCAGCCCTGCCAGAGGCATCCCTTGTCCGTGGACTTCGAGGAGATCGGCTGGTCCGGCTGGATCATCTCGCCGCGGGGCTACAACGCCTATCACTGCAAGGGCTCCTGCCCCTTCCCGCTGGGCGAGAACATGCGGCCGACGAACCACGCCACGGTGCAGTCCATCATCAACGCCCTGAAGCTGAGCGAGGGGGTCAGCAGCCCCTGCTGCGTGCCCGACAAGCTCTACTCCATCAACCTCCTCTACTTCGACGACGACGAGAACGTGGTCCTCAAGCAGTACGATGACATGGTGGCTGGGAGCTGCGGCTGCCACTGAGTGGGAGGAGCAGGAAGGTGGAACTGTTGCTGGGGTGGAGGCTGCTCCAGTCCCATCCAGAGCTTCACTGCAGGGGTCCGTGTCCCACAAAACCCTCTAAAAGAGACCGGGGTGGGTAAAGCAAAGGGGGCGCCCAGGTCTGCCTCAGGTGGCATCATCCCCCAGTGGTGCCCGGGGAGGCTCAGGGCTGAGCTCTGATGAGATCAGCCCGAATGAGCCGAGGGGACTCGGCAACCCCAGTGCACCAGCTCCATCGTGGGGGGCCCTGCAGGGGGGTGCAGGTTGCCTTGCCCGTGCGGAGGTGGCCCGCAGGCTGTACTATATGTATATAGCCAGAGCACTAATATATGACAGAAACCGCCTGTACAGTGTCCTGTAAATGTCTGTACATTGCCGCATTGCCATGAGCTGTGAAGTGGATTCAGAGGAACTATTAAAAGCGCTGTTCTCTGAGGGGCTGCTGGTGGGGATCGCTGCCCAGGGGGGATGGCGGAGGGTGAGGGGGCACCCCATGGGCACGGGGAGGGGCGGTGCAAGCAGAGAGAGGAAGAGTTGGCCACAGAGCAGCCTCGGGGGTCAGGGTCAGTTGCTGAGCCCGGTTCCTTGGAAGCTGAATGATCTCAGGATCCATCAGCCAGTCTACAAGGGGGGGCAATGGGGATGCGGTGACGGGGTTGAGGGGACACGTAGAGGTGCCCAGAGGCGATGCTGCCAGAGCAGGTGGGTGGTGGGGAAGGACGGCTCTGGGTGAACATAGCCGAAGGAGGCTGTGCTGTGCCCAGGGAGAAGGTTCTTCACGGAAGAGAAATGGGCTGGAAAACAGCTGACCAGCGTTGTGGGGTTGGCTCAGTGCTGGGGAAGTGTACAGAGGGTGAGGGGTCGCAATGTGGGTGCTGGGCAGAGGGGCAGGGCAGGGCCGGGGGCCCCGTCTCACACCCACTGGCACAGCCCCCGTGTCCCCTGTGGTCCAGGACTCGTTGGGAGTGTGGCCGTCCCTGCCAGAGGCCTCAGCCCCTCCAAGTCTCTTTTCAACAGCAGCAGCCTTACTGTGGTCCCAGGCTGACACCAGGACCTCCCCCCACCAGCTGCTTTTCATCCCCAAGCCCAGTTTACAAGAGACTAAATCCACCCCCCAGTTTCCTCCCACCATTCACCCGAAAGCAGCACCAGCAGCAGTTGGCCCTTCCCCACCACTGCCTGCCCTGCAGCCAGGGGACCCTCACCCCAGCCCACCCAAGAGAAGGGTGAATCCCTCCCCGGGAGCCCATTGGCTAGATTCAGTCCCAGAGTAGAGGGCAAATCCCCTCAGACGTGTCCCCCACTGTCCCTGGGATGCGAGCGCTGGGCAGAGCCAATTGGTGTGTCCTGAGCGTGTGCAGCTGTCCCAGCTCCTCTTCCAATGCCCCTGAGGTCGAGCACCTCATCCCAAAGCCAACATGCAGATGGGCTCACCTGCACCCCACGAGAGCCCCCTCCTCCCACTGCTGGGTGGTTGTGAGCCCCGGGGAGACATCCACCCCCTCACCCTCGAATTACAAGCCCTTTACTGAGTTCCACAAAGTGGATGGTCAATAATCCAAGACAACGAATCATTCTGGCCTGGTTTATTAAGTGCCTGTTCCTTGGGATGCTCTGCACCCCCAGGGTGCCCGTGGTTCCTATTGCAGCAGCACCCAGAGCCAGGACTATGTTCCCCAGGCTCCCAGGGCAGTGGGAAGGGAAGAGTGTTTGGCTGGAAGGACACTGGGCTGCAGGCTCTTCTGTGGCCTTCACCCCAATCCCCTGTTGGACTCAGTCTGGGCTGAGTCCTGCTCTGCAAGGAAGAAGTCGTGGGGTCCCAGGTCACTGCCTGGTGGGGGCAGCTGGTGTATGTCCCACTCAAACCGGGACCAGCGAGGGGGTCACACCGGGCTTCTTCTCATCTTGGGTGTCCACTTCCACCATCCTCAGCAAGGTGACCGAGTTCAGCCCCACGCCCCAGACCACAACAGACAGAGGTCCTGTCTTGGCCACACAGCGTGCTCTTTAGCTGGCCCTTTACTGGCCACTCTGTGGGCAGCAGAGTCCAGCCCGAGATATTGAGGAAGGTCACAAGAGTCACGGGCAGGTTTCAGCCCTCCAAACAGCCCGAGCTGGCAGCAGCACCTGGACAACAGCAAACCCCCAAACGCTGCCGTGACTTTCTGCTCGCTGCCGAGTTCTGGAGCCTCCCTGGGGGACTGGACTTGCTGGAGGGACACGTCAGGGCCAAGGGGGTGTCTGGGGGCTGAAGTGGTCAGTGGTGACAGCGGGGGTCAGCTCTGCAGCACTCCGACAGCTTCTGCAGGACTCTCTCCTTCAAGCGTAACCTCCTGGAGAATTTAAGCGACTGGCTGGTCTCAATCTCATGGGCCTTCAGCTTGGCATAATAGTCAGAAAACTTGTTGTAGAGGATGGAGATGGGCATGCCGTTGAGGATGATGCCAAAGGAGATGCAGGCAAATGCCACCATCCTGCCGAGCACCGTGTCGGGCACAGTGTCTCCGTAGCCCACAGTGGAGAGGCTGACCTGGGCAAGGAGGGGAAGGGATAAAATCCTACATGAACAAGCCCAGCAGATCCCGCCTGTTGGTGCTGGGACCCACCTCCCTCTGTCCCTGGGTGGGAGCCAGGTACAACCTGGGACTGACACTGCACCGGGGCTCCAGCCAGCTCGGCTGTCCCTGCTCCGGCAGCCTGCGTGGCCAGGGCTCTGCTCCCTGGGCTGCACCCAGCAGGCTTGGGAAGCCCAAGGAAAGGGCTGGATGAGGCACCAACAGCAGAGGCCAGCCCAAGCCACCTTGCTCCCTCCTCCCCTTTGCGTGCACATCTTCAAAAGCAGCTGGACATGCCCGAGCTGGACTTCCCCGTGCAGCCAGACTGTCTGCTGGAGCTTCCTGCCCCTGCAGAGCGTGGCTCCAGCGCTTCCTGGCCATCAGCTGCCCAGCCCCACAGGAGAAAAGCTTCCCAGATCCTCCCTCCAAGGGAAACGGAGGCACTGCCCGGGAACACACCCAGAGGAACCGTGTTTGGGTGACAGGGAGCAGGACTATGGGAGAGGGTGAGAGCTGAGGCAGAGAGCCCTGTGCTTTGCAGGGACCGTGCTGACCAGGGACAGGGTCTGCCCATGACATTTGAACACTCAAACCTGGTGATTTTTGCAATTCCTCAAGAAAGGATGAATTTGAAGCAGGCAGCCTGTGGTGGTCAAGCGGGGGGATTATAAGAGCAGAAGTGATCTGTGGGATCATTTAATCCGTAAATCAAAATGCCCTTGTAACCCCCAGCTCTCAAGTGCTTTAGCTGCTCCTCACCTCAGAGCTAATCCAGGTTTATTGCAGCGCTGGGCTCAGCAGGACTGCAGCTTCTGGCACGAGCAGAGCAGCAAACAAGGGCTCCCATCCCTGGCTGCAGCGCACCCCGGTCTGTGTCCTCTCTCAGGACACAGACTGAGACACGATGTCACCACATTGGTCCCCACATGCAGCCCTGGGTCCCCTGGCTCAGCCCCACAAGCTCTGAACCCCTCCAAGCCCAGCCAGGCTGCAATGCTGCACAAGCCTCAAGCTGTCCCTGGGTGGCTGTCCCTGTGTCCACGGGGTCTGAACCACATCCACCCAACACGTGGTCCCATGACCACAGATAAAGCCTGGGCTGAGTTACATCCCCCTTGTCACTAACCCAGGCCTGGAGGTTCCCAGGCCACCACTTCTGTCCTACCACCCCAGCCCAGCACTGGCTTTTGAGCATCTGAGCTTAGTCCAAACCTCTGATTTCTTTCCTCAGAGCATGCAGGGCTTTGGGATCCCCACCATTCCTGAGCTGATGGGAAGGCTGGACCCTTTTCTGCCTCCTGGTCAGCAGCAGTGGTGAATCCCTTGAGCACCAGGGCAGCCCCTACCCACGGAGCCCCATCACACCCTTCTCTGGAAGAAGGTGCTCACACCTTACCGCTGCCCACCACCATGCGTAGGGGATACTGGTGAAGCTGGTGCCTGGGACATCATGTTCCACCGAGTGCATGAGAGCAGAGAAGGTGAAGACCCCCATGGCGATGAAGAGGAAGAGGCAGCAAACCTGCTGGTAGCACTGGCGCATGGTGAAGCCGAAGGCCCGGAGGCCGGTGGAGTGACGTGCCAGCTTGAGGATACGGAAGATCCTCATGAGCTTGATGAGCTTGAGGACTTTGCCCAGCTTGCTCACGTTCTCCATCTTGTGCAGTTCCTCGTGGTAAAGCGTGTCCGCTTCATCCAGGTTTTCAAAGAGGATCTGGATGTAGAAGGGCAGGATGGCCACCAGGTCGATAGCATTAAACGCTGCCCGCAAAAACCTCTTGAAGCTGGAGGAGGCTATGAGCCGCATGATGTATTCAGAGGTGAAGAAGATGGCACAGATCATCTCCAGATGCTCCATCCACATCTTCCCTGTCTTGTGTTTCATCTCCTCCACTGTGCTCAGTGTCATGCCCACGATGGAGATAAGCACGAAGAGGCTCGACATGACGGCGATGATCTTGGCTGCGACAGAAGAGTAGGGGTTCTCGATGAGGTCCCAGATCATCCCCCGAAACCGTCCCAGAAATTTGCCTTCAAACTGCTCTGCTGATTCCAGGGGCTCTAGTTCTGCTTCCAGCTGCTTCTGTATTTTCAGGTACTCGTTGAGTTCATCTTGTTTTTCCTCAAACAGGATCCGGCAGCAGCGTTGGGTGTATTTCAGATGGATTCCCCAGTACTCGATTTCCTCCACAAAGTTGCTGGGGCACATCTCATCCATTATCCACAGCACCCCGCTGCAGTAGAAGTGGAAGATGTAGTGGAAAATGGAAGGATCTCTATCAAAGAAGTACTCGTTCTTCTGCACCGAGTAATCATCGCAGAGCTGCAGCTTCTTCATAGGGTCCGTGCAGAGGGCCAGCTTCCCCAGCCTGGTGATGGGATACTGGGCCGCTACCTTGTAAGCTATCTGGAACAACTTGCCACCCACATTAATGTTGAGCAAGTACTTGTTCCTTTGGATGGGACTCTTGCTTTTCTCCTGGTTTCCGTCCGTCACGTTCTGCATGGAGCTCCATTGCTTTACCAGGCTGTCCTGAGCGAAGGGGATGTAGATGTCCTCTTCCTCCGGCGTCCGGCAGCAGCCCTGGCGGTCCCCGATCTTCAGGCTGGCAGAGAGGCTCGCACGCCTCGTCCCCAGCTGCCTCATCCTGCCTGAGCCCCCACAGCAGCGACTCCCGTTAGGGGCCGTGGGACAGCGGCTCTGGCTTCATGGGACCGCTCCCAGCAGCCACACGCTGCCCGGGACAAGTGCTGTGAGCTCAGAGCAGCAGGGATGAGCTGCTGCCCGAGGGGCACTGGCCATGTCACGGTGCCACGTGGCACCTACCAGGTTCCCAAAGCCGATTGCTTATCAGATTGTGGTTTGCATCCTAAGAGTTGGAGGCTGCTCAGTGTCCGCTCCTTAAGACAATAATGAGATTGAAGCGCTAGCCCTTTATGTAAGGAACTATTTCCAGCTCTGCACTTCTCTTTTGCCTTGTTCTGGTCTTGTTAGCTGTTGGTGTTGGTTACACGCTACCCTGTTTTCGGGGAGGGCACTCACGACAGGGAGTTGAAGAGAGAGTATGAAGTCACCTTGGTTTAAGCCCGAAAGCCCTTCTTTGCCAGGCACGGGAAGGTGCAGACACGCAGGGTTTGTACCAGCTTTGTACCCCCCCAGCAGATGCTGCTCGTGGCACCAGCCGTTCACCAAGTGCCAGAGCACTAATGCTGCCAGCCCTGAGTTGTTCTGCTCGCCCTCACCTACTCCTAGCAGCCCATTCACAGACCCAAGGAGTATGGACCTGCCACCTTTACTTCAGGCTACAGGAGAGGTTCTTATGAGAAATAGGCCTTTTCTTTTTTCCCAGAGTTGACACTCAAAATTGGAAACATCTAAGGATTGCTCCCAAAAGAAAGCTGCTAGTCGTGATTTCTCATGCTCGCCCTCCCCTACTCCTGGCAGCCCATTCACAAGCCCAAAGAGGATGGAGCTGCTCCATCAGCTGCCGTGGCTCAGAGAAGGGAAGCCGACGTTACCTCCCAGCTCACCCCTCAGAACCCTGCAGCACAGACTTGCAGGGGAAGAGGTGAAGGAACCATCTCCACCTCATGCAGTGCCCAAGCAGGTCCCCCAGGTGCCAGGCTGCTCCTGCACTGCTGCCCTGTGCCTGCTGCTCATCTCACTGGACTTCTGCCCCGCTACTCCCATGAGCAGGGGCAGGAAGATGGAACGGGGCACTGGAAATGTAAGTATGCAGTAAGAGTTCCCCTCACCTACAGGAACTGAAGAGAAGGAAATAAACCTTTGGATTTGCAAGTAAAAGAGGAACCCAAAATTAAACATCTGGAACACAAAGCTCCCTCAGCACGTAAAACATCACCTTTGTTTTCACATCACCTTTTTTTTCACAGACTGATCTAATTACTGAGACTTGTCGCTGCTCCCAGGCTGAAAAGCAGCTCAGGCTCCGGTGCAATTGAAATCTCTGAGCCTGGGGATTGGGACAACAAAAGTGCTTCTGGCACTGAACAGAGGAAGGGAAATTGCTGTCGCAAACATGGCCCCAAGTTTTGGCACAAGACCCATAAAAACGTGTTTCTTTCAACCCTGAAACACTCAGCTCAGGAATCAGGGGGTAAAACCTGCGTGGTCCTGCAGTGGGAAGCGGCCGAGACTGCCGAGTGTACCCACTGCCCAGTGTACCCACTGCCCAGGGCAAGGGGCTCTGCCCCATGTGACACAACAGGGCATCTCAGCTCAGTGGCTCGAGCTAAGAGGATGATCCTGGACAGGCTGGTGACAGGTGACCTCTGCACAAGCCCTTCTGTTAGCCCCAGCTCAGCCCTGTCCTGCTGGGATCTCTGCAGCACCTTCCCACTCTGCTGCGAGCCCAACTCCCGTCACTTGTGATACTGAAGAAGGAGCAAGTTTGGACAGTCTCGGGTTTTTCACCTTGCTCTTGGCTAAGCATTCCACTTCTCTATTCTGCAGCAGCACGCCTGCCAGCCAGTGCCAGTGCCAGCTCTTTTCTCACCCCCTCTGCCTCCTGCAGTTCATTTTTTCCTGTTACAACTGCTGCGTGCTGGAGTCATTCCAGCCCGAGGCAGGCACAGCAGCACCTGCTTTCCCTGTCTGCCCGTGCCAGCTCACACACCACACGTCCCCTTTCCCAGACTGTGACAATCTAAAGGTGACGCAGCCTCCCAACTACAGAACTTAAGCAACTGCACAAAGCCAAGAAAAATAAAAGATCCAGAAATCATGACCTTCAAGTTTTTTATTTTCCCGTGTCGTCCACCAAGCTCTCTCCACGTGTCCCTGTGGAAGCAGGAGGCAGGTTTTCTGGCACCCTTGCAAATGACCTCTTGGTACCAAATCAGCAGCACTGGAAGGAGTAACTCAACGCTCCAGGTAGGAGTTTCTCCCATGGGGTACAGCAGGATGCACACCCTGCCCAGGAGCAGACTTCTCCTCTAAGGCTGATGCGGATGTCTGCTTGGCAAGCCAAGTTTTCACCTTTAAGGCAGAGAGATCAGCAGCCAGGGCAGCAGTTTTTTCATCTGTTGTGCACCTAGTGAACACTTGTGCAAGGAACACGTGGTCAGCATTAAACTAGAGGTACTGGTCAGCAATCTCCTCTCCCCATTGCTAGTTCTTCTGAAGAGCAGACGGCACTGAGATGTTCAGGAAGAGTTACACATGTCACAATGCACAGACCATGTTTGGTCCAAGACACAAGTTATTTCAAACTGAAAGAAGAAAAAAAAAAAAAAAAAAGCCAAACACTCAAATCCTCACAGAATCACACACTGGTTTGGGCTGGAAGAGCCCTTACAGATCAAACTGCCTCAAAGACTCCAGCACAGATAGAAAGAGGATGGAGAACCTCTCCCTGCTGAGGAAAAGGTGAGGGAGCTGAGGCTCTTTAGCTTGGAGGAGACTGAGGGGTGAACTTGTTAATGTTTGTGAATATGTAAGGGGCAAGTGTCAGGAGGATGGAGCCAGGCTCTGCTCAGGGATGTCCAGTGACAGGACACGGGGCAATGGGTGCAAACTGGAACACAGGAGGTTCCTCGTAAATGTAAGAAATTTTTTCACAGTGAGAGTGACAGAGCCTGGCCCAGGCTGCCCAGGGAGGTTGTGGAGTCTCCTCTGGAGAGATTAAAAAACCAACCTGGATTTGTGACCTGCTCTAGGTGATTCTGCTCTGGCAGGGGAGTTGAACCCCATGATCTCCAGAGATTCCCTTCCAGCCCCTAACCTTCTGTGATCATCCAGTTCCATCCCTCCTGCCGTGGGCAGGGACACCTCCCACTAGACCAGATTGCTCAGAGCCCCATCCAACCTGACCTTGAACACTTCAGATGCTGGGACACCCACAACTCCCCTGGGCCACCTGTGCCATGGTCTCACCACTCTCATAAAACATTTCTTCTGCATGTCCAATGCAAATCTACCCTCTTTCAGTTTAAAACTCTTGCCCCTTGCCCTGTCACTACAGGCCTTGGTAAAAAGCCCCTCTCCAGTGTTCTTATGAGCCCCCTTAATAGACTGAAAAAGGCACAACGAGGCCTCCCTGGAGCTTTCTCTTCTCCAGAGACTTCCCCAACCAAGGTGCAGCACCTTGCACCTGATTTTATCAAATTTCATGAGGTCCACACAGGCCCAGTCCTCCAGCCTGAAGGTCCCTTTGGATGACATCCCATCCCCCAAGGGAATCAACTGCACCGCTCAGCTTGGTGCCACCCACAGACTTGTGGAGGGATCACTTGATTCCACTATACATGCCACAGATGAAGATATTAAATAGGATTGGTCCTACTACAGACCCTTGAGGGCCACCACGCACCTCAGAACAGTTTTAATGAAGACACCATTGAGAGTGTTGGAGAGGAAACATCCAGAGTGCAGCACTAGGGTGGGAAGTGCAGCTCTGCAAAGAGCAGAGACCTTTGCTGGAAAGGAGTGTGCTGAGAAGGTGCTTGCCCCATAGTGACTCAGGAGGGCTGCTCAGCGAAGCCAGGAAGCTTTTGTCCTGTCAGTAAAAGCTTCCTGGGGATCGGATTGAGCAGCATCAAAACACTAGTGCAAAGATGGAGCACTTGTGCCAGCTGTGCAGAGTCAGTGAGCTCCTACTGCAAGGGATGAGGAAGGCCCTGGTCCCTGACAAATCCAGGGGGAAGAACAGGGCAGGTGAGAAAAGCCTCTTTGCTGGAAGTGGAAGGAAATGGTTGAAAGGAAGCTGGAAGGAAAGAGGGGCACCTAGCACCAGGCATTTCATGGAGAAGAAAATCCTTGTGTCCAAGGTCACGCTGGTGAGACATTAACAACCCCTGGAGGCAAGAACAATGAAGAAATTTCTACCACCTTTGCGAGGGGTGGTTTCACAACACCAGGGAAGGCCCTGTGCTATTTCCAGAGCCAAAGTAGTCCCACAATCTAAAACCCATTTCCGAAGGGGAGCATCCTCTTGTTATTCCAGTGCAACAACCCAGATTTGAGAGCTTATGTCCAGATTCAGTCAGCCTCTGTGGTGAGCAGGAGGGAGACCAGGCTAGTCCCACCCTATCATCTCATGATACAGATCCCTGTAAGAAGAAGAGAAAACCAGCTAGTTATTGACAACCCTTTGGACAACAAACAAACAAACTACAAAACAGTTTGAATTCAGTCTGTGCAAAGTGGAGGACAACAACCCACGCCAGAAGATGACTATTTCAGCATCAGTGCTCAGTGTCCTTAACAGCAGAGGAAGGACAGAGACCAGCACACCACTATCAAAAGAAGATCTCCTCAGATCAGGCTGTGCAACTGTCCCTGCAGTCAAACAAGAGCCTTCACACCTGGTTGTGAGGAGAAAGTTAAGGGGAGAGTTCTGCTGTTTCAGGGCAGATGGAAGACAACATATGGAAGCCAAGTATGTGGCCAACAAGCAGCAGGAAGAGCTGGAAAAAGCTACCCCCAGAGGGGAAAGCTCTAGAGGCTAGAAACAGAGAGCAAGAAGGCATTTCTCCCTCCTGCATACAGAGTGCAAGAAACTTACCCTTCAGGGAAATGAGCCTGGCTGGCTCTTGTCAGGCAGCAGCTGTTCCCTGGACATTTTTTCAGGACTGAAGATGCCAGGTCTGTTTTTTGCCTTGGACAGGCTCCACATGGCAACAGAACCCACAGCTACCAGGATGCTCAGGAGCGCTAGAGAGGAGAGTGCACATGCAGAGAACCACTCACAGCACCTGGGCTGGACAGCAGTACTGGGCTCTGTCACTCAACAGCGTTAGCCAACAGCTAGAGATCAGTAGCTTCTCTCAAGGATAAGGGACAGAGAAGAGAGAAAGAGAGTTAGTGCCAAATTGCATGGAATGGTCTTTCCAAGGACACGGCACATCCAAGTCAGAGGGGTGATTAAGCTGTGGTGTAAGGCCTCCCCTGGCCCTCCCTGCCCAGCAAAAGCAGATACTGAGACAGGTCTGGAATTCACTCCACTGGGACTGAATAGTCCCAAGCCAGGACCAAGACCATGTGCAGCACTCTTGAGTCTCACATACCTGCAATAACCAAGATCCACATGTGGTCCTGACTCCTCAATGGCACAGAACCCTCAGGCACAGGCGGAGCTGAAGGCTCTGCAAGGAAAGAGCAAGAAGTGCACCAGGCTCCCAGCTCACCTTATGGTCAGCATTCAAAGCAGCCTCCAGTCCAAACTTGGCCGAGTTCCCAGTTCACCCAAGGAGTGCCAACGTCAAGAGGTCTTTTTTCAATTTAAGCAGAACCTTATCTGCCATTACTGTGATTAGCCCACAGTGGAGGGGGGGGGGCAGGTAGCCCTACTGAAAATGCATAATGGGGAAAGGTGGGAAATTTCCCAGCAGTAGCTGTAGCATCCCAATCTCTCCTCGTGGCACTGGGAAGCCTCGTGTACAACCAAAATGCAGCTCAACTCCCCATCTACCAACTGAACGGGCAGAGGCATCAAATCCAAACGCAGCCCCTTGCACCCGCAGTCCCCTTCCCCCCACATCCAGAGTGCTTCAGCTTCCAGGTGCCACCAAAACCCCCATGGTGAAGGAAGCTGGAAGTGCCTTTTCCAGCCCCTCGGGGCAGCCAGCGGGTCTGTGACAAAGGCACCCCCAGAGGGGAGCAGCAGACCCAGTCCTGGGGACACAGACACACCGTGCAGTGTGACAGACACCAGTGGCTGCTGCTCTGATCCTGCCCCTGTGCCCCAAAAGTGCTTCCCCCATCCTTTTCCCTGCAGCCCGCCCGTTCCATTTCCAGGGAGACCTACTAGCGACCTTCCAGTGCTACAGGAAGGCTGGAGAGGGGCTGTTTACAGGGGCTGTAGCGAAAGGACGAGGGGCAATGGGTTTAAATTAGAGAAGAGTAGATTTAGATTGGCTATCAGGAAGAAGTTCTTTACATGGAGGGTGGTAGAGCAGTGGAACAGGCTCCTCAGGGGGGTGGTTAAGGCCCCATCCCTGGAGATACTCAAGGTGAGGTTGGACAAGGCTCTGAGCAGCCTGGTCTAGTTGAGGGTGTCCCTGCTCACTCCAGGGGGGCTGGACTAGATGACCTTGGGAGGTCCCTTCCAGCCCTGGCCATTCTAGGATTCTACTGAAAACCAATAAACAATCAATCTTCATTCCCCTCCTCTGTGCCATTTATCCTGTTACAGACACCCAGTAGCTCTTCCCCTTCTCTCAACTCATCTCTTTTCCCAAGTGAAGTTTTCTTTGCAATTCTCCTCACACAAGACCTGTTTCATACTCTCAATTGTCCGTTAGTCTTCTCAGGATTAGTCTGTACCACCTTTGCAAGGACTAAAACTACCCACAGCACTCCAGATGACATCTGGTGTCCAGTGGTGCACCCCAGGGATCCATACTGGGCCCAGTCCTATTCAACATCTTTATTGATGACCTGCATGTGGGGACTGAGTTGACCCTCTGGAAATCTGTGGATGACACCAAACTGGGAGGGAGTGTCGATCTGCCAGAAGGGAGGGAGATGCTGCAGAGGGACCTGGCCAGGCTGGGTCGATGGGCCGAGGCCAACGGTGTGAAATTCAGCAAGACCAAGCACAGGGTCCTGCACTTTGGCCACAACCACCCCAAGGAGGGCTGCAGACTGGGGGAGGAGTGGCTGGAGAGAGACTGGGAGTGCTGGGTGACAGCCAGCTGAACATGAGCCAGCAGTGTGCTCAGGTGGCCCAGAAGGCCAATGGCATCCTGGCCTGGATCAGCAATAGTGTGGCCAGCAGGAGCAGGGAGGGGATTCTCCCCCTGCACTCAGCACTGGTGAGGCCTCAGCTCCAGTACCGGGCACAGCTCCGGGCCCCTCGCTGCCAGAAGGACACTGAGGTGCTGGAGCGGGTCCAGAGGAGACAACGAGGCTGGGAAGGGACTGGAGGGAAAGGCTTCTGAGGAGAGGCTGAGGGAGCTGGGGTTGTTCAGCCTGGAGAAGAGGAGACTCAGGGGGGACCTTGTCCCTCTCTCCAGCTCCCTGAAGGGAGGGTGTAGGCAGGGGGGGGTCGGGCTCTGCTCCCAGGCAACCAGTGACAGGAGGAGAGGCCATGGCCTGAAGCTGTGCCAGGGGAGGTTTGGGTTGGGTATCAGGA
>WTSP01026899.1:0-21879 GCA_025331215.1 Actenoides lindsayi | reverse complement strand
GGGCGGGGTTCCGGCTCATTAATTGCTCCTCCCGGCTAATTGCCGACAGCAGGCGGGGTGTCCCGCGGGGTTCCCCGGCTGGCTCAGGGGGGCTGCACCTGAGAAGCACCAGTGAGGAGGTGTCCGTGGGATTCGAGCGAATAAAGGAACGAAGCGGCGGGGGGTGGGCCGAGGGTCGCCCCGCCCAGGCCGCGCGTTCCCTCGGGCCAGAGCCCCCTCCCCGTGCGGCCGGTGCCAGGCAGCGGAGGGACCGCCGGGGGCACCGAGGGCCGTGATGGGCACCTCCGGTCCGTCGTGCTGCCAGCGCTGAGGAGGCCTCTGTGCCCCTTCCCCGCTGCAGTGCCGCACTCCGTGCATCCCCCTCCCTCGGTCCTGCCAGCCCGGGGCCCCTGCCCTTGTGGGGGGCAGCGACCCCCTCGTGGGCAGCAGCCCGAGGCCTCCGACCCCACCTCCTCGATGGGGGGACACGGTCACCACTGTTTGCACAATAAAACTCGGGATCACAGCAAGCGTTCAAGTCTTGTTTTCTTTATGGATCTGGTGGCAGCCACCCCGCTGTGTGTCGGGGCTGGTGAATGTGTATCGGTTCCCTGGCCGTAAGGAAGGGACAGCCCGTGACAGCTGCTCCACGGCCACCATCTGCCTGGCAAGCGAGTGGGGTGCGGGTGCCTGCGGGCAGAGGTTGGCCATTAGTCTCTGGATGGAGGCGGGTGACTTGACCATGACTGATTTAACTGTAGTGAGCCCCACTCAATGGTTTCCCCAAGTCACCGAGCACGGGCCGAAGGGAGAGTGGCCAGCAAAACGGTGGCTTTGGAAAACAAGTGTCAGGAAGAAGGTCTGTCAGTGTGACCACAGATTAGTCTCTTGGCTGATGGATTTCAATCAAATATTCAATAACCTTCCTCCACTGTCACTCTACATGCACCTGGACAAGCCAGTTTTCCGGTGGGGGTGAGCACGTGATGACACCCGGTCCCCCAGGCAGGCCACCCCCCTCCTCTGACATCCCAGCAGAGATGAGCTCGTCCTTGTGACCAACACCAGCACAAAACCAGCTCAGTCCCTCAACCTGTCAAAGGGAAGAGAGCTTCCATGCGTCAGGGTACTCTATGTCGAGTCTCCTGCCTGGCCTCATTGCCATTGACCCCCAGCAGCCCCCTTGGGCGCAGGGCTGTTGGGTGGCTGCCGGAGCCCCACGGGCCAGCTTGCCCCCGAGTCTCTTTGGCGCTGGTGACCAGCTTAATTCCCCAGCACGCTTGGCTGAGCATTCCCCACCCCCTTGCAACTGCCTCCTATTCCAGGAAGGAGCGCAGAAGCTTTTGCCTCACTTTTCACATAGCTTTCAACAGCTCCAATGTCATTGCCTAGGCGACCGGGACGCTACTTGATTGTAGTGCAGTAAATAACGTAGATCCTCAATCCCAGGCCGCTCCTGTCCGCGGGAGACCTCCGGGGGAACTCGAAACGCTTGGGGAGCCAGAGCAGGTAGGAGGAAAGAACTGACAAAAGGAAACCCCTTGCTATTTGTGTGTGTGAGTTTACTCAGCGCGACCCTCTCTCGAGTGCTCGATAACGCGTCTGGAAGATGATTTGTGGTCACTTTGCTTCGTAGGCTGGTTACACAATATTAAAGTGTCTTGGAAAGTTGGCTCCCAAGTGCCTTAGATCTGTAGTTAAAGCACTCGTGGAGCAAAAACCAGCCAAGCCTTGAATGGAAAAGCAGGAAAAGGTGGAGCTGGGTAGGGGCAGGATGCTGAGGCTGGCTGCCCGCCGCCGGGTCCCGAGGCAGGGCTGACGCTAGGCTGCCAGGGAGGGAGGGAGGGAGGGAAGGAGAGTTGGCTGGTTTAGCCTTCTGCTCCATCACGAGCTGCCTGTCAACAGCTCTGTCTGTCAGCGAGCAGTTCTGTCAAACCTGCCTGCTCCTTGGAAAGGAAATTAGTAACAAGCTGCTGGACCCCAAGGAGGGTTCCTGAGATCCAGGCGTGCTTCAGGAAAGCTCGCTTGCGCTTGGTCTCTTTTACGAGCCTCATTTCACAAGGGTGAATTTAATAATCAGGGAGAAATGAGCAATGGCACAGGGTAGAGTTGGCTCCTTGGGATTTGTCAGCACATTGCAAACTTTCAGTTATTTGCTGCGGGCTGGATGAGTCTGATGGTTCTTGTGCAGAGGAGAGGAGAAGGTCCAGGAGACAGTTCGTGAGCCATCAGGCAACATGCAGCAGCTTGGTGCGAGAGCTGGAAATAGCTCTCAAAAGTCTTCCACTCTCAGGATGAGCCAAGAGTCTTGAGGGATTAGGCATAGCCCTGTTACACAGGCTTTGTGCATTTATCTCCTGTTAATGTGACTGCGAAGTGCTGTCGCGTTTCATCCTGGGCTGTTGGAGTGGCAGGACAGTGGCGGATGTGTTATTGCTGGGTGAAATTGCAACAGACATTTCTAAGTGCCTAAAACTGAGGCTTAAAGTTAATGGTGAGATCAAAGATGCTCCTTCTAGAAAGCGCAGAATCTCACTTGCTGGGCATTGCTCTCAGCAAGGCTTCAGCCCCTCACTGCACCCGTGGTGCACTTCACCTTCCTTATATTGATGAACGAAGGAAGTCGAGTTTATAATAATTCTAAGAATATATTCAAACTGTGGTCAAGCAGGGTTGGATATGCGCAAGTTCATCTGCTCTGCTTCTCCAAAGACTGAGGACAATGAGCATTTCCATAGTACTCTTTGGAAATCACTCCGATGACCATTCCCAGAGAAGGTACCTGGGCAGAAGGAACCAGCCCTCGGAACACCCGGACCCTCTCCTGCAGCCCCGGGGGGGCTCGGCCAGCAGCGGGCTGAGCTGAGCCCCAGCACAAGCGAAGCTGGTGGGTTGTCTCTTCACAGGCTTCCTCTCTGTACTCCTGGCCTCTTTTGTGAGCGCAGTTTCCCTGCAATGCCCTGACTAGCAACAGAGGGAAGCAGCAACCCAGTGAACAGTGGAGCTGGCTCGGGGAAGCCAGGGGAGAGCTGCTCTCCCAAGGGAAACCAGTCAGATCCCATCAGCAGCTGCGGTGACCAGCACCAAACCCCCTGCCCCTGCTTCATGTGTTTTGGCCTTTCTGCCTCGAGGACAGCGCAATAAATGTGGCGTCCATTCTGCCGCACACTCCTGGGCTGCATGGGTGCCCACCACGCCGAGCATCCCCCATCACCTCCCTGCTGTGCCGAGGCAGGAGGGATGGAGCACCCCTTGTCACACCCTTCCCTGGGCAGAGAGTTTAATAAGCTGGAGGTGTTAAATCCTCCCGGTGGGGGTTTAGCTGGAGAACTCTTTCTGGCAGAAGTTGGGGTGATACCACAGGTCTATCCTTTGGTGCTGGGAAACGGGTGACATCAGGGAGCTGACACTGTCATGGCAGAGGTGAAACAGCCTCCAAACGGAGCGGGGGGGCTGGAAGTGGTGGGGGGGCTGGAAGTGTCAGGGGAGCTGAGCCTGGGCTGTGGCTGATCTCGAGCTCTGCCACTGCCAGTGTGTTTAGCCCCGGGTTAGGCACCTCCCAGTGCCACCTACCTAGCCCCTAGGCTTTGGGAAGGTAATTACATCCAAGCCATCTAGTAAAGCTCTCTAGCAATGTGGAATTAGTCTCTAAGACTCTTCCTAGTCCCCCTTTAGTTGCGCCGTGCCACAGGGGCCTCCACTGCTTCTGACGGGGCATCTTCCTTCTGCTGGACCTCACCATACACACTTTCCTGACTTTCCCGAGTGGGAATGCCTCCAGCGTTTGCTACATAATGGGCTCTAGATGGCACCTCATTTGAGAGTAAATTACACTGGCACTGGCACCGCTGCCAACCTCAGGGAACACTATTTGCAAAGTTCTTGGTGATTCTTCACCATCCTGGCTGCCCGGCTGTTGTTCTTGCCGCGGAGCTGCTTTCCCAGGGTGTGCAACGGTCACTGCAGCAGGACGGGCATTAACAGTGCCCGCTGCCCGAGCTTCTCCTCCCACCATGGAGTTTAGAGCTCAAACGTGAGCAGATACTGCCCTGGCTTTGCGAGCACTGGTTGTGCTTTGAAAGAGAAAGGGAACTTCCAAAAACGCCCTTAAAATATTCAGATTTTTTTCCTTTCGAAAACGAGTGCAGCCACGTGGTTAGAGCTGGTGTCACCCATCATGACCACGCCGCCGGGGCGGTGAGGAGGTGCTTTCTCTGCTGAAGGGAAAGGCCGGGCTCCCTCCTGAAGCTGCCGCTGCCCTGGGCCAGGGAAAGCAGCATGGAAGCAGGGTAAGGCCACCAGCAGTCACCTGCCTCAGCTCTAAGCTTTTCCTTTGCTCAAAACTGCTGCGTAGGTCCTTTTGTTTCTCTGTGTGTCACACCTGGGACGAGGAGGGATGGGAGGACACCAGACTCTCGCTGGCAGCTATTCTGCGATCAGACGTGCGGGGAACGAGCCCTCCTCTGCTGTGGTGAACCCTCTTTGAAGAGCATCTGCGGGTGCCTCGCAGACGCGGCAGAAAGCAGCCGGCAGGGAACACCGCCCTGCTTGCTTTCTCAGTCCCAGCCCCTGCAGCCACCCCCCCGGTCCCCAGCTGACTCAGAGGGGCCCGGGTGACCCCGAGCATCGCGTCGCTCCGTTCGAAAGCGGCTGCCCTCGCGCTCGGCAGATCGAGCCCCGAAAGCAGGAAGTTCTCGGGCTTTCACTATTAGATGTCGGTACTGAGTTGAAACAAGATGCTGACACGGGCCTGGGTTAAAGGAGCGGGCAGAGGGTGCCTGGGGCACATCCGTGTCAGCTGGGGCAGGGGAATGGTCTTGCTGCTCCCAGGGTGGGCGAGGAGGAGGAGGAGGGTTGCGTGGCGGGGCTGCCGGCAGGGCAAGGCAGCGTGGGGCTCAAGATGGCTCCGTGAAATCTGCCGCTCCTGCTGCTGGTGTCGGAGAGGTGCTGGGCACAAAGGGAGAGCTGGGGTGTGCTGAGGCACATCTTAAATGGGAGCCCTGAGCAGCAGGACCAGTGCTGGGCGGACAGGGGCTGACCTCCCCACGCTCTGCCACTTCGGCCCTTTCCAAAATACCCTTGGGTTCGTAAGAACGCTGGCCTGTGACGTCATCATCCCGTCTGGATGCATTTCTGAGTGATCTGCCCTAGTTTTGGTCCTGCTCTGGAAGGGGGGTTGGACTCGATGATCTTCGGAGGTCCCTTCCAACCCCAACCTTCTGCGATTCTGTGATTCTGTGATCACCAGCAATACCCCCGCCCCGGGAAAGCCTGGTGGTTCAGTTTTGTTGTCTGTGGTCCCAATCCGCTGGGAAGGTGCTTGCAGTCAGGTCCTGCCCTGTGTCTTTGGGTGCAGCAGCCTCCGGGGCAGGCTAAGCCGGGGTCCCCGTCCCCGCACTCTGCCCCTCGCCAGCAGCAGCTCCCACGATGGGCCCTCGGGGGCTCCGGTCCCTGTCCTGCTGCTGGCAGTGAGGTGGGAAACTCCTGACCTTCACTGGTCACGTTGCTGATGTGAGCTGGCCCTCCAACAATGCTGACCTCGCTGTTTCTCTTTGCCCCTAGAGTGATTTACCCTCTGTCAGACTCCCCCTCCGTGAAGATGTCCCAGGCATCTCCAGCTGATGAAGGCACAACGTTTGAGCACCTCTGGAGCACACTGTAAGTGGTGGCTGATCATCGCGAGGCAGAAGTGGCCCTTTGCTCTGTAATGTGTGTTAGCATGTCACCTCTGTGGCCCAAAGGGAGACAAGTTTCTTCAGTTTTCATGGATTCCTTCTCCACATTGAGAATTTTGCTCCCAGGCCCCGATCTCTCTGTTCAGACCATTTATTTTGCCAAACACCTTTGTCCTGGTGATGCCAGGAGGGAGAAGTTGAGAAGGGCACAAGTTTCAAGGGAATCACAGGTTGCTGGGTGGTAGCGTTGCAGCTGGGAGAGCTGGGAGGTGACTGTGCCATCACCCTTCCCACAGGGAGCCAGACAGCACCTACTTCGACCTCCCTCCATCCAACCATCCAGGCGGCAATGAGGTCTCCAACCGCACGGAGGTCACAATGGATGTCTTCCAGATGAGAAGCATGAACGACTCGGTCATGGTGAGTGTGCTCAGACTGCTCAAACGGGACCTGCATCAAACACAGACTTTTTTTCCCCATGGTGGGAGGGGCTCTGGGGTAGGAGGTGGGATGCTCGCTGGTTCATGGACCAAAACCAGACACTACAGGTGCAGCACATAGAATTGTTTTGGTTGGAAGAGACCTTTAAGATCATCAAGTCCAACTATGGCTACTTATTCCCAGATGACATTGCTGCGTGCAGCAGCAGGGGCTCCGTGCTGTGCTGGTGGTGAGCTCAAGGAGACAGGAGCAGAGAATAACTCACTCTGGTATAAACACGCTGTGTAGTAAAAGCTGTTTGCAAGCTGCTGGTGAGGCAGAACTGCTGGAGGGGCACGTTGTGCTCCCAGCACCCAGCTCTGCTCCTCCCATGGTCCCTGAGGGCCTATGCCATTGCCCTTCCCTCCAAGAGCTGGTGCATCTTAGACAAAGGGTTTGGAAAGCGTAGCGGGAGCGTGAGACGTCCGGGTCTCTTGTGCACGTTCAGTGCTCGGAGCGGGGTGGTCTCCCAGGAGTGTCCCTGCAGTGGCTCTGGCCGTTGGCAGCATCTCCCTCCAGAAAGCCGCTGTTTCCCTCCACTCCAGCTTGTGTCCCCTCCCCCAACCCCCTTTTCCCTCGCTTTTCACTCACTTTCCCTCCCTCCCTTCCCCGGCCTTTGTCTGCAGCAGGCAGGAGCCTGGCAGAGGGATCAGGTGCTAATTGGGGAGCTGCCTCTCGCTGAGCTCACAGGCACCTTTGCCTCTGGTTCCTGCTGTAATCGAAGCTGAGACTGGTGGGAGTTGGTGGAGCCTGGGGAGCTGCCAGGGCCTTGCCGGGCGCTGAGCACACGGCTGCACACGGGCAGGGCAGAGCTGCCTCCCAGCCCCTGCTGGGATCATGAGCTGATGGTAAATATTTACATTTGTTCGCTGGTGCCGATGCTGATGCTTGGTGGTTGCAACAGGCCACCCAAATGCTCTGGGACCTGTCCCCCAGTCAGGCATGATGCTGGGCACAGCAATGCCCCTCAAAGCCTGCTTCAGGGTGCTCTGGGAGGAGCTGCCGTAATTAAAGATGTGAACAGCTCCTCAGCCACCCTTTTTGCTCAGAGATGACAACTTCAGGACAGTGGCTTGTGCAGTGCTTGAGGCTCTAGGTACAGCACTGCCACAGGTCTACGCACACTTGAAAGGTCCCACCTTTCAACATACACAGCCCTGAACTGCTTATCTGCTTCAGGGTGCAGCCTTCCGTGGTGGGCTTTGGCTGAGGGAAACACCGGTAACTGCCTTGAATCAGAACGATATCTGCCTGGTTGCTCCAGATAATCTATCTATCTATCTATCTATCTATCTATCTATCTATCTATCTATCTATCTATCTATCTATCTATCTATCTATTTACCTACCCATCCATCCATCCACATCCATCAAGATCTCTATCCATATCTGTCCACCTAGCACCCAGAGATCTGTCCAGCCATCGATCCCTCTCCATCTCTCTCTCTCTCTCTATCTCTCTTCACCTAGATACCCATCTACCCATACCCATCCAGATCTACCCATCTAGGCAGGGAAAACTCCACATCTCAGAGATACGGAGCTATCTCATGGTCACTGCTTCATCTGGCCGGTGCACGTGAAGCCACCTCGGTCTGCTGGTAACAGGACCCGGCCAAATGAGTTTTCAGCCCAGTGCGGCTGCAAGCAGCTTTGCGGAGTGGAATCTGGCCGGGTTTGATGATGGAGCTGGACCCCCGCTCTCCCTGCGGTGGGAATGGTTGGTATCGCCCGGTCCATCACTGGGCAAGCTGGGGCCTGCCCTGTGCTTTAATGAATAGTCATGAGGGACAGAAGGGGTGGGCCCCGTTTTGTTGTTGGATGCAGCTAGTTGACAGAACTAAGGGAGATGAAAAAAGCAAAAAAGCCAACACACGGCGGCACACGGGTGGCCAGCGCAGCATCCCTGGCGTTGCCCGCCCCAGCCCGGCTCCCGTGCTACCTCCTTCCACCTGCCTTCCCAGCCCAGCTGTCCCCGCCGCCGCCCCGACCCCATGACTCCCGTGGCGGGATCCTTCCCAGCGCTCTGTGGATCCCGAGACGACTAAAATGCTGTACATTAGCGACCCGATGCAGCATTACACCACGGTAGGTGCTACTGGTTGTTAATGGGGTACGCCTTGCTGCTTTGATTTGAAATCCTCCTCCCCCAGCCAGGCAGGAGCCGGGAGCACGTCCTGCTCTGCCAGCTGAGCCTTCATGCCCAATGCTGCCCGGGCTGTGCCAGGTTATGGTGCTTGTCACGGTGCAGCCTTTGCCCGTCCCGCAGCTGCACGGAGGAGCTGTGGCTGCTCCGGCCCTGGCCGTGAACCACGAGCTGTGTCGGCGAGGGATGCTGCAGCCTGGGTGGCTCGGACGGCATTTCTGTCTCTCTTTGCCTGATCCAGTGCGTGCAGAGCCCAAGGGGTGATTTAGAGTGTTGGTGCAAAGGGGTGCAGGTCCCTCACCCGCATACGTGCAGACGGGAGGGCTGTTCACTGGAGCATCCCTCCCAGGAGCACCCAGCACCAGGTTGTTGTACACTGGGTACCTCCTCACCGAGCTCACGGTGTGTGCCTGTGGCCCCAGGAAGGCTTTTCTTCCTGGGTTTAAAGTTGCTAGGAGAGTAGAGCGGATGAAATGGTGCCTGTGCTGCAGGTGATACGATTTCAGCCCTGTCCTCAAGCTCTGTGATTGGTTTCTTGGTCAAAAGGGGGTTGTGTGCTCTCTGGCAGTCAGAGAAGTCAGGTCCGGGCACAGATGCTGTAGAGATAGGAAGGTGTGATGCTGCACTTCCCAGCCAGAAATCACTTCATTCCTCTTTTTTTTGGTCGCTATAAAGCACATATGTACTGGGTTCATCTTGTTCTGTAGTCCTGTTACCTGGGAGGTGGTTGCTGCCTCATGTGGATATTTATCTATATGTGTGGATACATACGTGCAGAGTGTGTGTATCTGTGTATTTACAGACATACACACACACAGCTTTGTTGGGTTTGTTGACACACACGCTCACACAAACACTCCAGCCTTTGATTTGTCTGTTAAGGGAATGTTTCCAAACTTTAGGCAGCTTTAAAAAAACAGTTGGTCAGTTTTCCCCCCGCACCTGACTTGGGGTTTCTGTGCCAGTGGATTTGCAAAGCCCCGGTGCTCGGGTGCTGCCTGCTGCTCTGTGCTGGCAGGAGATGCCGGCTCAGGGCGGCCAGCCCCGAACGCAGAGGTAACACTGGGTCTCGTGTCTCCTTCATGTGCAAAGACATCACTGGTTTTCCCCAGGAAAGGCTCCATCTGTGCAGAGGTTGGGATGCTCTTCGCAGTGGGTCGGTCCCGATTTACTGACCTGTGAAGTTTGCAGCACTTTCCCGGCTGGACAGCACGGGCTTTCCACACGCGCTTTCAACGCCCATTTTACTGATGTTTCTCGTGCTGAAACCTGGTGAAGCCTGGGACTGTGGAAAGCTTGGCTGGGGGTGATCTGTCTTTAGCTGGGCTATTTATAGAGCAGGGAGAAAGAATAGAGGGGTTTACACACATATTTTAGGGGAGAAAATGGCTGTATGTGTAAAAGCAAGCCAGATCTTGTTCAGCATTCCTCCAGTTAGTCACAGGCTCCAACGACCTTGTGAGAGATGCAGGCAACAGGAGAACTTCCCTGGAGAAGGGCGATTGCCTTTAAACCATTATACACCATAGCCGTTTGGGTGAGGTTGGGATCCCAAGTTAAAACACGTCTCTTGATTCCTGAGCCGTGAGCCTCGCAGCCCTTCAGAGGAGCAGGCAGATGGCTGAGCCTGCTGCTGGATGTCCCCATGGCTGCCTTCCAGTAGCTCTTGGTCTCCTAGAGCTGCCCCAACTGGTGCTGGTGGCCGGAGGGTCAGTCCCCACTGGGGGAAGCTGGGGCTGGGTGAAGGGGGGAGTGTGCAGGTGGCCCATTCGGACACCGGGTGCTGTGGGGAGCTGGGGTGATGAGCAGCAACGCAACGGCTGCTGTGTGTGGCCACCAGCAGAGCTCAGAAAGCCACCGGCAGCACTGGGACTGGCAGGGTGCTGCTGGCTTGCGAATGCCGGGAGAACAACCCTTGAGGCATTTGGAAATGGCAGATTTTGGAGGAAAAAAACCCCATCCCACTTGCTTTGAGAAAGAGTGACATTTGGGATATGGTGTTTGAAGTATTAGTTTGTTTCCCTACCACAGTAAAAGTGATTTTTTGGGTCTGATTTTCAGATGAAAGGTTAAGGCTGCTTTAGCCTGTGGGTTTGGAGAACATGGCTTTGCCTAGGCTATGCCTGCAGGTAAAAGAGCTGCCAGCTCTTAGTGGAAGTATCTGACAGTAGTTGGTCAGGAGAGGAGTACAACGAAAATTGTAAGAAGTCAGGATTTGGTCCAGTGTGTCTGAAATAAGAGCCAGTACTCACGTAAACAGCGAGGTTTGCTCTGGGACCTTGCTGCAGCATGCTGCATCCCAGCTACTCACTTTGTAGGTTTGAGGTTTCCTCCAAATTAGCCCTGCATCAGCGAAAGCCGCTGGAAGCAAACACCCTGGCGAGGAAATAAATTACACAAACCACCATTCAAAGCTGGTTCTTCTTGGAGAAATCCTTCCAGAAGCGGGGTGCATGGGAGCGCAGGCGGGAGGCGTCCGGAGCCGGGGTCGGATGTTCTGTAACGTGGTTGCAGTGGGAGCGATGCCTTCACCTGGGGACTGGTGGTCGCCCCATGCCAGGGCAGCTTCCCCAAGCCTCGATGCTCTGGCTGCTGGAAGGGCCACCACCGAGCAGAGCCCTGGGTGCAGGATGGGGCCATCACTCCCCGTCCCGCAGTGGGACATCTCCCGCACCTCAGCACACCGCGGGAAATCCCTGCCCGGTCCCCGGCTGGCAGAAGTGTGTCTTGGCATGGCCAGGTGAGCTGGAAATCCAGGGATCTTGGCACCTCGCTGCCTCCGGGGAGGACAGAGAGGATCAAATGGGGTGATTTGAACATACTGAGTTTGTCCCCTGCACAGGCGGTGACCTGTTCAAAACCCCGAGCGCCCCAGACCCGCTCTGCTCCACACACTGGCCCTTTAAGGAGGCTGTAACAGGACACCTGGAGCCCTGAAGAAGTGTGGCTGAGGTTTCCATGTCTCTAAACTGGCTGGTGTTTTCTTTTTTCCCTCCTCCCCTTTTCCCTTCCTCCAGTCCCAGTTCAATTTGCTGAACAACAGCATGGATCAGAGCATCGGCAGCAGAGCAGCCTCCACCAGCCCCTACAGCTCCGAGCACACCTCCAATGTCCCAACGCATTCGCCCTACTCGCAGCCCAGCTCTACCTTCGACGCCATGTCCCCAGCTCCCGTCATCCCCTCCAACACTGACTACCCCGGTCCCCACCACTTTGAGGTGACCTTCCAGCAATCCAGCACCGCCAAGTCGGCCACCTGGACAGTAAGTTGCATGTCTTCTTGCCTTCGCTTGAGAGATGCTTGTCTCTGCCGACAGCGCTTTTGGCTGGCTGGTCACAAGCACCCGAACGCCCTGGTGGTGCTTTGCCACTCGCAGAGGGTGGCTGCAGGATGCAGCCACCACCCGACAGGGACTTCACCTGCACGGGGGACCCTGGAGAGCAAAATGTCCAGGAAATGTCAGTGCTTGATTTTTCAAGGTTTTCTCCAGAAGGGCTGTTAATCACAGCGGTTAAAACGTAACTCCTCTTGCAGCAGTTCCCTAAACTGTGGGTAAATGTCCCTGAAAATTGCAAAGCTGTTGGAATGTCCTGGGGAAGTACTTGCCTTGTTCCCGCGGTGCTTCCCCACACATTTGCCAGTGACCGCTGTCAGAGGTGAGGCAGTGGGCGAGACGGACCTTTGCTCTCATCTGCTGGGGCGGTTCTCAGCTTCACTGCAAACTCTTACTTCTCATTTACAATCCTTTTTCATCTCATATCAGAAGAGTAACTCAGTCAGGGCAGAGCAACAGAGGAAGTTTTCGATCTCGGAGGGGTCACGGCGCGGCACCGTGCCCTCTGCGGTGCGGGCGCAGCAGCCTGGCGCGCGGGAGCCGAGCTGCAGGTTTCTGGTCCACTGCTGGTCCGGCTGCACTCCTGCAGAGAACGCTGCCGGGCAGGGACCCGGGAGCTGTGCGGGGGCTGCTTTGCTTTCTGTGGCAAAACGTCCTCATTTGCATCCTGGCTGAGTGTAGCACTGTCCCTGTTTGCAACAAAACACATCACTTGCGGCTGGCGTTGGAGGATTTTCTGCAGCGAGTGCCTCCCCGAAAGCCTGGGAGAGTGGTTTCCCCGCACGCTGGAAGCAGGCAGGTTTTCTCCTCTGGGAAACGTTAGCAGGGCAGAAAGGCTGGGATGAGACCACTGACACAATGAGGGAGCGACGGGGTTTCCTCCGGGGCTGTGGTTTGACATTATTGTGACACAGGCAGAGCAGACCAGGAGCGGTGTCTCAGCCCGAGGGGTGATAATGAGTTATATTTTTGGAAGCTGATGTGCTTCATTGCCCAGAGAGCCCTCCCCGCCGTAGACAGAAGGTGTCCTGGGATGCTTTCGCGCAGGCAGACCCTGCTGTGGCCAGCGGGTGCTGGCCCGCGCGCTGCGGGCTGTGGCACAGCACCGTGGGCTGCTCCCGGCGTGTCCTGGGGAGAGTGGGCAGGAGGGGACGGGCTACGGCTGCTGCCCAGCGCCGGGTCTGTCCCTCCCGCGAGAACCACCGAGCAGGGGTGGGAAACCAGCAGCGAGCTGGTGGCTGAATGCGGCCAAAGCCAGGCTGGGGCAGCGGAGCAGCTTCCCTGTGTCCAGTCGCTGGAGCTTCGTGGCTTCACTGCTGCGGAACTCCAGGGCTTGGGACCAGCGCTGCCATTAAATATGACTTGCTCTTGTAGGAGCACTTTTTCCCACTGCCTGTCTTTGCAAGGTGTTGCTAAAGGATGCGCCACATTAGGTACTGGATAAACTGAAGGTCTTCAGGGTGGGATGTGACTCCAGCCCACTCCTATCCCTATTGGGGGATAACTCACATCAGTTAAAAGTAAAGCTGCGCAGAACCTGCCCAGGGAAAGGAGAAATTCCCGTGTCACAAACACATCTAAATGGAAACCAAACTCCCAATGGTGCAGGGTGTCTTGTCCCAGTCATCCCAGCGTGGAAAGCTGGGGAGTATCTGAAGCTCGCTCACCACTGTCCCCAGGTAGCAGTGTTGGGGACAGCTTAGGGATGGAGTGGACAGAGCCACGGGCAGGACTGGGCTGGGTGCTGCAGGACACCCTCAGACAGTGCTGCGGGCAGGGTGTGCTCATGCGTGTCAAAGGCAGAGGGTGCACCTACCAGAGGTGAGCTCTGTGCTCACTTTAGTTCCATCATCCCAGACGATGCATGATGCAGCTGCAAGGAGTAAATTGCAAAAGCCATTGAAGTCTTTTTGACCTGTTGTCCCCAGAAGAGCAGAGGGACTGGCAAGAGGCTCCCCAAGGCAGTCCCATGTGTCATGGGAGCCCATGACAAGTCCCTTCCCTTGCTGGAGCCATCCCAGCTGCCTGGGACCTTTTCCCAACTCAAAACCGAGCCCAAACTGCCTCAGCATCACCCCGTGCTGACTGTGCTCCTGTATCTGCCCTGTCCCACAGGAGCTGTGCTCATCAGGACAGGATTGCTTTTTTCCCTAAGCCTTTGTGGTAGGATCTCCTTTATACACGAGAGCAGGCAGTGCCCCGTCGATGACGTGGAAGCCCTTCTAGCCTTGAGGGAGCAGCTGGACATGAGAGGTGCCGGGTGAACCTGCCATGGGCCATGTAAGCACCTGTGGAGGATGCTCCTGCCAGCCAGGGCCAGGAGCTGAGGCTGTCGAGCAAGGAGGGGACTCCCAGGAAGCAGCCCAGAGCAGGGGAGGTAAATGCCTGAACTGGCTTTAATCATGGGCAAGACAGTCAGCGAGATGTGCAGACGTCCAATCTGGGATGCTTTGCGCATCCCTCAAAAGCGGCTGGCTGCACAGCTAGTGCCCACTGGCCCAGACTTCACTGTGCTGAAGCTGAGCCTCGTGGAGAACAGAGGTGGGTCAGCAGCATCTTGCACCTTGGAGACCATGGAGGCTGTTTCGTTTGAAGCAGTAATTTCTGCAGGACTGCTGTCCAGCTCACCCAGGTTGCCAGCTGAAGAGCTGCGCTGCTGCAGTGACAGCCAGAGGGGCTCCATCTCCTCCCGGCTGACGGCTGTCACAACCACATTGCTCGTGCTGGAAGATGGGGCTGCTGCCTTCCTCCCACGTGCCTGGAGCTCTGCCTTGCCACTGTCATGCTTGGAAGCCTGTCCTGGTTAAATGGAGAAAGGAATTCAGCAAAAACCTCTACATCATACATTGCCAGTCAGTCAACAGACAAATAATGATGTCTGTACACAGTGTGGTTCTCTACATAAGCTGTGGATGTGCAAGTAGCAGCGTACAAGTGAGGCTGGGAAAGCTGTTAGGAAATGCAGGCCTTTGGGAAGGTCAGTGGGGCTGGGGACAGTGACATCTGGCAGCTCGGAGATGGTCCAGCCAAGGGGAGCTGAGATAACCACCTCGGTGCGCACGGTTTGATTAAACGCTTTGAAAGAAAGAGCAGTAAAATGCCCAGCCTGCCGCAGCCGGGCAGCCTCGTGGCTCTTGAACACCCCAAGGTTCACCACAGCAGGTGATTTATGCCAGGACTGTTGCAGGTACTGACAGAGTTCGGCAGAGCCAGGAGGCCAGGCAGCGTCTGGGGGCAGCGGGGAGCCCCCTGCCCCGGAGAAGAGCTCCACCGGACCGGCAGTTCCGAAGGCCTCCTGCAACCTGAGGTCAGACCGTGGAGGATCCGTCCAAGGAGGAGCTGGCAGCCGGCACATGGCAATGCCAAAGTAAACAGTTCGATGCGAGTCATCCTGTCAAACGATTTGACATCGTTTTTTGATGCAATCATAAGCGTTGGTTGATGGAAATGTGCAGACCCGTGGCGTCCTGGCTTTGAAGCGTTTTGGCTGAATCCCTCTGGCTATTCCTATGGGACATGTGGTGTTATCCATTCTTCTGTGCTTTGGAAAGGAGGCTCCCGAGGAGCCCAGGGTTCCTGGCCAAGGACTGTTTGGAGATGAGGTGTCTGCGCAGTGAGCAGGGCAGGTGAGCATCGCCCAGGCAGGGGAGCAGCGGGTCACCGAGTCCACTGCCCTCGTGTCCACGCTTCAAACCCTCTGTTGACAAAACAGACAAAGGTTGGGAGGGAGATCTAAAGAGGATGAAAGATTTGGAACAGATGCCTTGTAGGGTGATAGCAGAGAAACGTTCTGCCTGAAAGGTCTCCACAAGAAGAGTAAAGGTGGCTCGATCGCAGCCTTCACGGGAGATGGCTTCTGATAACAGACAGCTCTTTAATCTAAGAGAAAAAGACATAATGAGATCCCGAGCTTGGAAGCTGAAGCCAGGCAAACTCAGACTAGAAAGAAGGTGGAAATTTTTTAACAGTGAGGATAATTAACCATAGGAACAATTCACCAAGGAATGTGGTAGATTCTCCAGCTCCTGAAGTATTCAAATGAAGAGTCTGCATATCTCTCGAAAGATAAGCTGTGCTTCAAGCAGGCACCGCTGGCTCCACGCAGGGCAAGCAGGCAGAGGTCTTAGGCCAGCAGAATCCAACCAGAGCATCGTCACCTCAAAATGCTGCACTTCTAAATGTAGGAAAGGGGCGAAAGGAGAAGGGGCAAAGACCTGGGACAGGCCTTTGGGGCTCACGTTGCCAGAACCAGGCCTGTCCTTGCAGAGGGCTGCTGGGCAGAGGGCGGGTGACGTTGGATATCCCGACGCTGGGCTCCGAGCGCCGCAGGCTGCCACAAGCTCCGAACCGAAGCGGGAAACCCTCCAGGCTGCCACTGCCTCCCTTTGCATTTTTAACGGCCTTCTTATCCGCAGAAAGCAACAGCCAGAAGCTGAAAATAAGGTTTCCCCGCGGGTTCGAAGCCCCCCTCGGGTAGGCCGCTTCGGCAGGGCTGGGAGGAGGCCGGGGAGCGGCGGTGCGGCAAGACGGGGCACGCCAGCGGCCCGCCGGCTTGTTGGGAGCTGTCAGGGCTCCCGGTTCCCCGGCGCTGCCCGTACACGCTCGAGCCGCGGGCCGCTCGCGGCTGTTTTCTCACCGGCAGCCCCTCGCCACGCCGGCCAGCTGGTAACTGCTGGATAATTAGGAGTTTTCTCAAGTCGGGCTCGCGGCGGATCGGTGCCCCCTCCCCCTCGATTGCCACCGCGGGGGCCAGAGCTGGCAGGGCGTTAATGGGGCCTTTGGCCTCCCGGGGCTCGGCTGCAAAAGGACGCGGGGGCTCAACCCCCGGCTCGGGGAAGCTGCCCGGGCTCGCACGGAGCCCTGGAGCTGGGGGCAGATGGACAAACCTCTGAGCTAAGCGGGTGGGGGGGGCGTCTTCTAACCTGGGCATGGGCACAGGGGGGTCTGGGCCACACCCAGGGTCTCACCTTCTGCTTCAGGGAGCAAACAGCCTGTGATGGAAGGGCTGGAGAGGTTCAAAGCTGAGGTGAGCTGCTCCCGCTACGGTGGACATCATGCAGCAGTCACCCACAGCAAACTGGTCTGCATCCCAGCGCTCAGTGGGACACTGACATGCTGAACCGGTTCCAGTTGCTCCGTAGATCTTGC
This sequence comes from Actenoides lindsayi, assembly GCA_025331215.1. Taxonomy (NCBI): domain Eukaryota; kingdom Metazoa; phylum Chordata; class Aves; order Coraciiformes; family Alcedinidae; genus Actenoides; species Actenoides lindsayi. The sequence goes on along the minus strand of WTSP01026899.1, from coordinate 5,116 downwards.
AGCTGAAGCATGGGCACTGGGAGAGCTGAAATGGTTTGTCTGATGCTAACTGGATGAGGAGGATGGGAATAATTGGTGTGGCAGGAGGTGGGTTCTCTATTGCTGGCCATTGTCTGAAGGCTGTAGGGGTAGAGGTGGTTGTAGAGAGGAGGGGAAAACCTTCGGGAGGATCTACAGAAAAGAAGCCCCCTCATCAAACCCTCCCTGGCCCCTTACCATGATTTAGGGAGGGCCCTGTCCAACAGCAGCAGCCTGGAGATGAGCAGGGGCAGACACGGCTCAGCACACGCTGCCTCTGAGCCACAAACATCTTTGTTTTTACCCGAGTAGCTGGGCAGAAGAGTGTGGATATTTTGGCATGCCAGAAGTGGGAGAGCAACCTCAGCCTGCTGCAAAGCCCATTGGAACCAGCCCACTGGAGGCTTTCCACCAGCTTTCGCAGGGCGTGGATGAGGCTCCAGGAGCTCCAGACACAATGGAATTAAGAAAAAAGGCAAAGGAATTCGGTGTGCGATGTTCCAACACGATCCCGCTATCAGCTCCCCTATCTCAACGCGTATGGTATGCGCGGGTCAGGGGAACGACTCCCTGGCAGTGGCTGCTGCGGCGGGAAGGCAGCGCTGTCCCGCCGGGACCGCTGCGCAGCGGGAGGGGACACACCTGGGAAAGGAGGCAGCTCTGGCCGGAGCCAGGGGATCTGAAACACACAGGGGAGGTGGGAATGGCTGTGAGAGGCTGTGGTCTACCCCCAGGTCTGGGTCTTGCTGGTCTGTTTTTCACATCTCATTTCCAGCGGTGATGCCCAAGTCCGATTCAGCCTCTTCCTCTCTCCCAGCTTGCTCCCTGTATCCAGTCTTGATAACGCAGCATGAAAAGCTCTGCAGAGACCTTCTTGTGGCCTTGCAGTACTTCAAGGGGCCTGTCTGTCAGAAAGATGGGGACAGTCTTTTTAGCAGGTCAATGCCCCATCCCTGGCACCATTGCAGGGGAGGTTGGCCAGGGCTCTGAGCAACCTGCTCCAGTTGCAGATGTCCCTGCTCCCTGCAGGGGGGTTGCACCAGATGAGCTTGAAAGGTCCCTTCCCACACAAACCAGTCTATGAAATAACTACCTTGCTGGATTTTCAGCTTGCTTTTTGGATGAGAGGGAACTTCAGCACTGGCTTGGTCAGAGGACCTGCATATCCAGACACACCAAAGGAGTCAAACTTACTAGAAGAGATTAAAACAAGCCCCAAGTGTGCCAGCACTGGCTGGTTGAGCCGTGACTAAGAACGGCTGTGATCCTGGCTGGCAGTTATTTTAAGGATGTGCACACTAGGGAAGGAAGGGAGAGGACTCCTTTGGGGGTGTACCAAGGGATTTTAATTAGCAGTAATGGCATGATAATGAAGGTAGAGGAATGCAGGCTGGAGCACTTGCAGCCTCTGCACTGTCTGCTCTGCGGGCAGCCCCAGCCCCGAGACATCGCCGGTAGTCTGGTGCTCATGGGAGCCAGGTTGGGGGACCTACGGGTGATGGGGGTTCCCTGAAGCTGCTGATGGCTGGGGAGAGCAGAGGGGGTCTGCCAGCCACCTTGGGAGCATCCTGGGCACGGCTCCAGCACCCTGGCATCACCCTGAGGCATCCTCACCAGAGTGCAGGGGCTGCAGGCACAGGGAGGCAGGTTTTGGGGCATACCTCACAGTCATCCCTGGGGCAGCATCTCTGCAGCCCAGCCCACCTGTGTGCCACGGGCATTGGAGGATGCTCTCCTCCAGGGTATCGGTGATGCTCTGGGTATATTCAAACTCAGCTCATAGTAAATGAGCAACAAAATAGCCTGGGGGAGAATTTCCAGCTCAGTGAGAAGTTATATGGACTGGTGATTAAAAAATGGTTATTAAAAAAAATTAGAAAGAAAAAAAATTAGCTCTGTAGTCGGCATGTCTTCCAGGATCTGTCGTAACAGATTCGTCCGAGCCGGTTAACGGTATTTGCGGTTTGCAAGATGCTACATGTCTGAGTAAGATGACAGACACATTATTATCACCTCTCCGCTGCGATCTGCCCGAACCTGTCCCAGGATGCAGCTCTGCAGCTGCTTGCTGGGGAGCGCAAGGAAATTAGCAGCCGGAGGCAGCACTTTTCTTCTCTCTCTCTTGCCAGGCTAGTGGCTTTATCGGGATCCATTGACTGCAGTCCTGGACACGTCTTGAGTAGAGCTAATGAGGAGACTGGAATGTAGAAGAGGAGGAGGAGGAGGAGGAGGCTGGTAGGGAGGAGGGGGGAGGATTTGTGGAAAAAGTAATTGTTGAGCAAATCATTTCCTTCAAGAGAGAAAGGAGGACTTGGCTGCAGCCCTCCCAGAGCAGGCAAGTCTAGACGCTTCGGTGTCAACAGTTGAAGATAAATAAGATTTTATCAGCTCCGAATCTGTTGGGACACATCCTCCTAGCGGTTCTGCTGCCCAGGGAGGGCTGGGGGAGATGGACTGCACCGGGAGGTCTTTCCACGCAGGAGATTCAGGTTATTCTTTGTGCCAAGCTGTCAACATCCATGGGGAAAAACCCTCTCCCTGCTCTTGCTTCCTGAACAGGAGAGGCAGCTACGGGTCTGAGGAGCGCAGTGGCCTCTTCCAGAGCAGGTCCTGGGTGTCTGCTCAGGGTGGGTAGTGGCAGATGCAGAGATTTAATTTCAGTGCTGCTTCGTAGCTGCAGCTGCATCCATCACCGTGACTCGTTGGGGGCCTTTGGCTCATTCGGATCCTGCGACGTGCAAAACCTTTCCTTGGATGCAGCGGCAGTGGTACCAGGATAACCTTGGCAACCCCTCGCTGGGGCCGATTGCACCCTGGGGCTCTGCGGTGCCCTGGGCTCATTTCCCATCGCATCCAGCACCGATGCGGCGTGGTCCTTGTCTTACTCAAGAAGTAGCCGAGTGTCAATGTGGAGGTGAAAGAAACCCCATCTAAAGACACCTTGGGGTGCCAGGTCCCTAGAGAAACAGAGGTTAATGTCAATAGACTGCTAGAGCTTAAGTAATCTGGCTTTTCCAATTATTCCAAGTGTTCTGGGCAGGGACAGTGGCAAAGGTGACATTTTACTTCCAGCCCAGCAGGTGAGGGCTGACCTTGAAAGCTGCACGACTACAGCAAAACCCCAGAGCAACGTATGCTCTGCACCTTTACGTAAGCTTCAGGTGGATTGCTCACCGCTAGCTCTGCTGGGTGCTGTTTACACCCAACCAGCACCCACAAGCCGCACCGACACGTGAACCTGTTGTGCTTCACAAACCTGTGGCAACAGACGCTGTCCGACTTCCATCAGCAGCGATGGCCTTAGGACTGCCGGGCCTGGGGAGGCAGCTGCTGGCAGCCCAAGGGGCAGAGCAGGGACTGAAATAGAGAGACGAGGTGCCCAGGGGCAGAACGTAGCCAGGGGCAGACCGTAAGTGTGGAATAAATCTTGGAGCTGAGGTCTGGATGTGCTGATGCACAGAGGCTGGGAAGTGTTCAGGTGCCCCGCGATGCTGTTCCGAGGAGCGGCAACGAGTCGGTGGCAGCGTGAGCTTTGGCTGTGACCCAGTTGCCACGTGCGGCCGGTTTCACCAGCTCGGCTTGTCCGAACGCTGTGGAACAGGAGAGATACAAGTGAGCAGCCCAAGGTTCACCCCTTGGACAGGTGGCAGAAATATGACCCTGGTAAAAAAAAAAAAAAAAAATCCCCAAGCAGTGAGGCGGCTGCAGTGGCCTGTGATTAAATACCAGTGTTTTGATCTCCCGGGTTCCACTTTGCAACTGACTTGCCTTGCACTTGAGGAAAGCGCGGTGCCTTTGGGCTCTGCGAGCCGGGCGTGCACGCTTCAGCTGCGGCTTGCAAGGCACCAGTAAATCAGATTATGTTGCCCAGCCCTGCAGAGATGCACGTGTGGCAGGTACCAGCAAAGGCAGAGAACCACACGGGAGCGGAGGCCCAGCTTGGCACTCCGCTTGGCATCCGAGCGCTTGGCCCCGGCAGCGGCCGGAGAGGCGGTCACAGGACGGCTGCGTGCTGCGAGGAGTCAGGAGCGGGGCCGTGCGGGGCACGGCCCTGACTTTCCTTGCCCAGAGTTATCAGCGCGGAGTTCCTTAAAAGAATAGTTTGTTATTGTGGAAGGACCTTTGAAGGCAGCGCAGGAGCTGTTAAGACACGATAAGGTTATCGGCGGAGGCATGCCTGTGTGGAGAGGCAGCCTTTCCCCCGCGGGGCAATCACTCTGCTATTTAACTGAGATTTATCCATGTCATAACATGGTATAATGAGAGAATTTGTTACCAAAGAACTTGCCATAATGCACCTCTGCTCTTCCAGAGCAGTTATATTTCCCAGGCATGTTGCGGACTGCCCGGGAATGTCTACATGAAAGGATCCTTTGACAGGAGTTGTCAGTATTTTAACACCTGGCAAGGAAGATTCCCCCCCTCCAAAAAACCCTTGTTTTGCCACGTTGTCTCCTCAAAACGAGGGTGTTAAACCCCCATCGCGCTGTGGGTGAGCAGGTTACACGGGCCACAGCCACACGAGAGCTTCCTCTTCCAGCTGGGCAGTAACTGCCTTCCAAGCAGAGCCCACGCCTCCAGCTTTGGCACAGACCCTGCTGGAGATGCAGGACGGGAAGCTCACCTGGCGAGAGTCAAGGTGTGGTCACTAGGCATCAGTGCAAAACTGAGAGATTTTGGTGAAAGCTGATGTTTCTAAGCATCCTCTCTCTCTCTGGGCAAGTCCATGTGCCTCCAATGCTGAGGATTAATTCTTGCTGCCAGGTTCAGCTTCATGTGACACCTCCTGATCCCATCCTCTAATGACCACAGTATCTTCCTGCTCGCTCTAGCCCAGAGCAGGCTCTGGCCCCAGGACACAGCCCCACTGACCTGCCTCGCTGGAGCGGGTACCTGCTGCCAGCCAACCATCAGTTCCACACATCCTCACAATGAGAGCCGCTGCTGTGTGGCTGGGTGGGAGCCTCACCCCTTTACATCTCCTCTGGCCTTCCCTAGAAACACCACCTGAAAATGGTTTATCTCATTTGCCTCTTTAGCAGCTTCTGGGGGGGAGGAGGAGCCCACCCAGCCCCGGTGGGGGCTCCATGGGCCAGGG
>WTSP01026897.1:27642-42584 GCA_025331215.1 Actenoides lindsayi | reverse complement strand
AGCGGGTGCCGCGGGGAGGCGGCGCTGCCGGCGGGGCTGCGGCGGGGAGGGCGGGCTGCAGGGAAATCCTGGCACCGCGGAGCACTGCCTGGGAGGCGGGCAGGGCAGCCGAGAAACAGCCACAATAACAATAAAGAGGTTCCTCACATCACCCACACTCCCCCCCCCCTTTTTTTTTTTTTTTTTGTTTTTAGCTCATTGAGGGAGTGGGGGGATGTGCGGGGAGCGCCGGGAGGCCACCCCCCACCCCGGCAGTGTCCCGTTAAAGCCTTCGGGTGGGATACCCACCCTTCCCTCGAGCACGGCCAGCTCGGAGAGGTGCTTAAAAGCTGATGAATTTTTCCCCAAAGCCTTTCCCCCCTCACCTCCTCCACTCCCCGATCCGGCAAGGGTGAGGCTTTGAGCCCGCTCTCCGCAGCAGCTCCCGCCGCGCTCATTCATTCGGCCTTTCCTCCATCATTTAGGCGTTTTGGAGGAGCGCTCGGCCTTTCGTGCCTCCACGGGCTGCGATTTGCAGGTAAACGGCAAATACTGCGAGAGCTGGCGAGGAGCAGGGGCGGCTCCTCCCGCCCAGCGGCGGGGCCGGGAGCCGGAGCCGGGCGGAGGTGCTGCGCGGGGCGCGGAGCATCAGCATCGTCTCCGCGGGACACGCCGAGGCCAAGAGCAAATTAATGACAGATTTAAGGGTACCTGCCTATCTGTTTTATACAAGTGAAACTACCTTGCCCAGAACGGGAAAGAGCTCAAACAGCTGTTGGCAGTCCAGCAAATTACTGACTAGGACGCCCATAAACACTGAGCTGATGTTAATTTTTTTTACAAGTTCCTTGATTAATCCAGGTAAAGACCCCAGTAGTGTTTCGCTTCTCCCAGTGACGTCCTCCCAGAGGTTTCTGTTGGCAGGTACCTGAATTCAACACTCCGCAGATGACAGTTCTACCGAAGGGTCATTTATCAAAACGTTACATTTGGCGTTTTGGTACAAGCGCTGCGTGTGCAATTATTGAAATGTGAAGTGTGGCACATACCTTACCCAGGCGAAGGTATTTTTGTAAATATTTGCATAACTTCCATTATGTATGACACTTTAAAGTAAGTGTAAACAGTGGATTCATTGTATATAAATATATACTTAGTTTAAAACATGTTTACATACCCACGTCTGGGTGAGGGAATTTTCCCGTTTGCTCTCTTTGCATTGTTACTGTTGGAGCACTTTAATACTAACGCGCTTTACCACGGGGCAGTTGCATTTTCTTTTCTGTAAATACAGTGCCAAAATTCAGAGAACATTCTCATTTTGAGGTGTCGAGACTGTAATATGCAGCACGCCCACGGACTGCTGTGCCCTTACGCATAAAGGGTGATATCTCTGGGCAGGAAACATAGGTCATACACAGCAGTTTAAACCCTTATCCTGCTATCTGAAATAAAACCTATGCAGCAAATACTGCTCTTTCACATTAGATTTCTCATTGCTGAAATATTTTCTATTCTATGAAAATATTTTCAGTCATTTGATTTACATAACATGACTCTGTGAAAAGTCTCCAAGCTGTCCATTTATGACTTTAATAGCTGAGGGTGAGGTTTCTTGCTCTGTTGGAGCAAGGGCTTTGTGCAAACAGTCCTTCCCCGCAGCCAGCGTGCAGTCCCCCCCTGGGAGCTGGCACCGACCAAGCAGGTGGTTGGTTGGAGGGGGGCAGCCCCACTGCTGCCCAAGGGAGCAGGATGGCTCTGTGCCCCGGCCTCCGACGGTACCGAAGGCATGGCCAGAGACTGCACAGTTCCAGTAATTCTTAATTGCTATTGCAGAAGCCAAAGTAAATTCGAGAGCGGCCCAGAGGCTGCTCCCAGTTTATGCAAAAGAACAGTCATAGAAAACAGCTATTATGAAGTTTGTGTAAGCAAAAGTAAAGAAGAATTCTGTAATAAATCATCGCTTCTTTGGATACTTTTCCAACTTTGCAATTATTCAATTATTTATCCTGCGTGAATACACTCCACGCTTCCTTTCATCTACCAGCTTTACTCTTGAGACTACTTTCTCATTTAGGAACCTAATTTAAGTGGTTTAAAACTTCTTTAAAAGGGACACTCGAGGGATGACATTGCTTATACTTCTTCTTAGTTCAGAAAGGACATGTGTGTGGGCATGCATGTGTGTGGGTCCATGTGCTGAAGCTGAAGAAAATCCATACAACTGTTTCTGAAGATAAAACGGACACACGGATTCATTTGCTGTAATAACAGGCTGGCAGCATTTTACAGCAGCACACTCAGAAACTTAACCCACTCACATCACACATCCCAGCATCTTCTGAATAGTTTCTCTGGTCCTTTTTTCAGAGCTGAGTTTCAAACCTCTGTGTGCCACTGTACTGTGCCACAGTTGGTTTAACTCAAGTTTCTCTCTCGTGCTCTTTCACACTGTCCTCCTGAGCCTCTGACCTGCAGCACCCGTTCCAGCTTTTCCTCTTCATTTTTCCCGCCTGAAATTTGTGCTTGTCTTCACTGTGGTGAGATGACCTGCTTCTCTAGCCTAAAAAACCTATTGGGCAGAAAGCTGCAGCCATGACATTTCTGCTGTTCTTGTATCATCGGTTTTACCTTTTCCAATCCCATGTTTGCCATCCCAAGGTTGTCAAAGGCAGGCTGCATTCCCCAGTACAAGGAGCACATTCTTGACACTGCACTGCACCCAAGTGTACCGTCATAGGCCATAACGATACTGGTTTGCAAAAGATGTAATAATAGGAAAGTGTTATGTGTACACATAAATACAGTCAGTGTTTTAAGGCAGTAACGGTTTAGAGAAAAGTTTGTCTGCAGAAAAAGCGTCGGTCACTTCCCCAGCATAGTATGTTGTAGAAAACCCTGGAAGACAGAAATGTAGGGGCCAGGGGCAGAACCAAGGTTCCTAGGAGAACCTCAATTCTGACTTTCTTCAACTTCTTAGCAGTTAAAGTATCAGCATTATTAATAATACACAGATTTCGAATTGATCACTAGGAAGGAGTGATGAGATGCTCCACTGCTTGGTCTGGTCTCTTCCCACCACAGATTTATGCTATCTCTCCTGTCATTTCAAACTTCTCTGACTAGGAAATAAAACTCGAGTTTAAAGTATGGTCTTAAGATTCCTAAATGGTAGGCATGCTTGAATACTTGAATACTTACATCCCTGTGATATCTAGAGAATGTAAGTATCTGCTTAAGTGCTTTGCTGAATCAGGACTTCTGTTCGTCATAATATTGGTTTTATTTATATATGCCCAACTCAAGTCTGTGGTGCTTCTGCATTTCTTTCAGCTGGAGTTAGATCATGAGTTTAGTGAGGATTGTTAAGCAGTCTGTTATGCTTTGAAATCGTCTGTTTAAAAGCTGTACTTTGACAAAGGTTTTATGATCCTTAAAGCAACATGATTAACATATGCTCTGGACACTAAGAAGTTAAACTATTTAATGTAAACACACTTTATACTACCACCATAAACAAGAAATTGTTACTAAAACCTTTCTCAAAAACTGCCTAATACTATTTTCCAGTGTTCCTGAAGATCGCATTCTGGGATACCATTGCTAAATGGCGTTTGGTCATGATATATAGAGACAGTTTCAATATTGATCTCTTTTTTAAACAATTCCCTTGAATTATCAATGCACACATATCCAAACACACAGCATTTCACTTTATAAAGCAACAGAATCGTGGGGTCAGAAGCGATTTTGAGGTCATCTCCTCCATGTTGTGCCCCGATTCAGGATCAAGCACTTAACCTTTAAAATCTTCCAAAATCTTAGGACTTTGCCATACTCTTTTCCAGAGAAGATGCAGCCCTTTGGGTTTTCTGGAACAGGCTGCTACATAGAGCCATGGAATCATTAAGATTGGAAATGACCTTGAAGATCATCAAGTCCAACCGTTTACTAAACATCATGACCACTAAACCATGTCCTGAAGTGCCACATCTAGATGCTTTTTTAACACCTCCAGGGACAGCACATACAAACCAGTCTTCTCAGCCACCTTTCACAGTCCCTCCCAGATCCCTGTGGCACTGTGGGCAAGCTGGGCAACCACACACCTAAGCTATTCCTACACATGTTCATTTATCCTCTGTTCCTAAAATTATCTACTGATGGAAATTCCACAACCTCCTGAGGTAGCTCCATAGTCTTGTATTTTTTCTGTTTTCCCAACAGATAAACAATTTACATCTCTTTTTGCTCCAAATTAGCCTGCTTTCTTCTCTCACCAGGTCCAGAGAGCAGTGAGACGATCTTTTTTATAACAGTCCTCTTTGGAAGCTGTTGTTTTTCCCCAGCTTTATAGTTTTTCCTCACTGTTTGCTTTACCAAGTTGAAACAGTGATCAGGGCTACACAATACATCTTATTTTCATGGAAATTATTATGCGGCATTGGAAAGAAAGAACATGATCTGACTGAGGGAAAAATCTTCTGCAACTTGTTTGCCACAGATTATTTCTGTAACTGTCACTTTGGGAATTTCTATAAATAAAATCACTATCACTCTTCTGAGAAGTGAACATTTACTACCATTTTTTAAACAATGAAAAAATACAGATCTGTTTTTCATCTAAATTCTTTATATATTTGAAATCACTCAGAGAAGAAAGTCCAAAGAAATGTGGTTAGGTTTGACGAAAGGAAGCTTCCCAGTGGGGTATTTAACAGAATACCTAGAAAACAGTGTTGAAAGACTTACAATATTTGGAACCCATTTTTTTGACTCTTGTTCCACGACCTCTGAGCTCCAGAGGACCTAACTTGGCTTTAACTAATTATCCTCGGTGGTGAAAACACTTTAGACTCAGGGGAGAAAAGAAGGGCTAATTGACCTGCAGTTTGAGCAAGGCTTTTGTCTGACCTTGTACATATTAATGATGGATGTTTGACTTTGAGCTTTTTTTTGGTATTCAAACACTGCACAAGATTTTGCTTTCCTAGTCTGCCTTTTCTTATTGCATAATGAAACACCAAGTGGGAGCACATGTGTGTATGGGCACCAGCCTTTCTCCTACTCACCAGCACTTCCTGGCATGAAGTGGTGATCGGCTCATGGAAGGAGGTGGTAGTTCACATATTGCCCCAAAGGACTTTTCCTTTCTTTTGATATCTGCTTTCCCTGGGTCTCCTAAGCTCAGAGCACATTTCTCTGCAGAACTCCCCAGGGAGAATAGGACAAAAATTTCACAGCATTTGGTGGGAAGAGATGCAGACAAGCCTCTAGTGCCAGGCAAATGCCACTCTCTGTGATCAGCAGCTTCAAATATATCACTAATTCATTATTCATAAAAGGGCATTAAAGGTTGCTTAAAACTTAGAAGAGGAAGAGTAAACCAAAAGTAATTTGAAAGGATATTGCAGTAGCTCAAATAAATGTAATAAATTGATATGGCACAGAATAAATATTACGTTTAGCAATATTTGCTCACTTTACAAAGAAAAAGAAGAGTGAAAGAACAATGAGAGCTCTTCAAAATGCTATCTTGCTTAATATGAAAATATGCACATCATTATCAGCATTCAGGGACTTAATTCTGAAACTGCTTAGTTACTCTTCCCTTCCATTAACTACTGTGGGAGTTGAGAGCACCTGGCATCTTGAGGAATCAGGCTCTTTGGAGGTTTTAATTTAGTCTGACAATAACGCTGAATACAAATATTCCTGGGGATAGCCCACAATTATATAGCGTGAGCTCATTTCTTCATTATAAAATGTGAGCTGAAACCATTCATAACTGCCAGCCAATATTGCAACAGGCAATTCCAGTTTTTCATTGCATGGGAAAAGCACAAGCAAGCTTTAATGAGTTTCAAAAATAGCTGCCACATCAGAAAATTGTAATTGTGCTTGTTTTTCTAATGTGAATACCTGTTCAGCAGACATCGCTTAAACAATGGCATCCAAATAGACGAGGGCATGTAAACCAGCTACTTTTATTTGTCAGCTGCACACCCATTGTTTTCAGTCAGAGCCTGCAGAGCAGCTTCAGCTGTACATTCCTGGGAAGTGAATAATATCAGTTGAGATTATGCTACAGTACCACATCTATTACAAGCACATTATAAAGATTGAATATAACCTAATTAGGAAATGCTGAAGTCGCCTGGGTGTGGATGTGGGTTGCTAAAGAGTCATTTTACATGACCTTCACTTACTGCAAATTAAGAGTTCACAGAGGATAAAGCAAAGGTAACAGTGTAGATTTCAGTCCTGAATCCAGATATCACATACGCATCTCACATTCCTCATACCCTTGCCTCTAAGCTAAACAATTGCTCCCCAGGTTCACTTCCATGAAATGCTTTTGTAAACACTTTGTGAATCCATCAGGACAAACCAAATTTGGTCACATGCTTATTTCTGACGCAGATGAGAATTAGAGCTCTATCCTGGCTTTCAGTGCTGGAAGGAAGAGGTTGCAGAGGGAGGCAGCCAGAGTTTCTCTGAGGAAGCCGTTCTTCTGCGTGTGCTTGCAGAAGGTTGTCTTTTCTCAACAGTTGCCTACTACAGAGCCCCTTCCACCACCACATGAGAAAAGCCACCTGGGAAAGCCATCTGTCTCCTTTGGGTCCTTGCACACTCCCTTGGTTAGGTATTAATAAAGCAGCAAAAGACTGTAGATACCTGTAGACCACAGTGCCGTACATGGATTATGGGAGAATTCCAGCTGTAATATAGCTTCAGATTTTCTTCTTCTTTTTTTTTTTTTTTTTTTTTACTTGGATGGGATATATTTAGAGGATCAGAAGATCTTCTAATTTTGTTCTGGGTTGTTTTTTTTCAGAATTCTTAAGGGCTCATCTTCACTGGACAAGTGAAGGGGAAGGCTCTTCCAGCAGCTTCTTGTAGACCATCCTCTTCTTGTAGATCTGGCTCTTCTGACATCCCTTCTGGTCTGCAAGACAGGGTTGTTTCATTTCTCTCTGATTGCAGCCTTACCACAGCATCACTGATCAGCATCATGGGATTTCACAGCAATAAAAATCTGTATCAGCTGCCCCTGTGTCCACAAGTTGTTGTTAGCCAGGCATGCTGCTGGATAACAAGTCACTGACAAAATGCCTTCAAACGTGACTCACGTCTTGCATTTACCTCCTGGTTCCAAAATGAAAGCTGCATTAATGCCAACAGCTGGAAGAGATCAGTGCTCCAAGCTGGATTCATGCCTTACCACTGATTGGAATAGAGCTTGCAGAGAGAAAACTTCAACATGCCAAGCTGAAAGTAGTTTACTATGTTTGTGGGACAAAGTCTCATCTGTACAGGTACTGACAAAGGACAGAGCAGTTTTCCTACAGTACACCACAGAACGGTTCAATTGAGCATGCAGTTAAAACCAGTAAATATAACCTCAGACATCACAGTATGTCCCATAACTGAATACAGTACCAGAATAGATACTCTTGAGCATAGGTTTGCTGTTCATGTGCTTAGACCTAAGCTAAAAATCAACAATTACCTGCTTTCTGTGCCATAAATATATTTTTTGAGACCCTATTCCCACAAGAACAAAGGAATAATTTATCTTTTCTTGTGTTGCTTTCTTGCCATTGTGTTCACACAATAAGTACTATGAAACTGATTCTCAGCTGATTTTAATGGAAGTCAAGAATAACCATTAAGATCAATGGCGTGATGCTGGTGTGAAATTACATTCAGATGTAAAGGATAAATGTATAAACAAATTAACTCCATAGAGATGTGTATTTACTATGGTATGCACTTCTACATCTCTTGATGTCACCATAGTTGTGCAGCTCCTGTCCTGTGCCCTGTAGGCACACATGCCTCTACCATATGCTCCATAAGCACTGGAAAGTTCTTCCTTCTCCTCACAAATGTGGTTAACTGTGTCTATCTTCTGCACCAATATCAACAAAATCCGCATTTAAAATGCAAAATGAAATTAACAATAGGCAATTTAAGGTAGTCAACAGTCCGACAAAGATTCTCTAGTTCACAATTTACGTAAGTCACAAACCAAACTTAAACCCACCCAAACCCCCAAGATTGTAAAGGTCTGCCTTTTTCCCCTTTGCCTGATGTCCCCAGAGCAGTTAAGAAAAGCGAGTCGCTACCTTACTTTTGAAGCACTAGTTTTGGACCTGTTGCCTGTGGGCCTCTGACGCCCACTTTTGAGGGTCTTAGGAAAGGTAAATAAGAAAGAATGCTTATTGTCAATAGGTTTGTATTGCCACAGGAAAAGTTTTAGGAGTCCACAATTTGAGAAAGATGGAAGGGGCATGCAGGTTCACACCTTTTTCTTACACATGGTAAAGATTTAGCAATTTATTTTAGGCCAAAAAGTATTTGTGGCAACAAAACAAAAGTGTATTTGCAGGAAAATGTCTGGAAACCTAGTAATAAATATAACTGTTATATATGCTTTATTTTTCACAATATTCGTATCAATTATGGTAATGTTTTTACCAGTGCTCCCGTTACATAATTAGATGACCTGACATCTGGCCAAGCAAACAACATACTGTATGTGATTAAAACACCTATGTAATTGCATAGTATAATGTGACAGTGCTGGACAAATTCGTTTACCGGTGATAAATAGTGGTGGAGTTTTTTCCCCGCGCCTCAAAAATACTTTCATCTGAAGAATATAACTGTCATTATCTCCTTCTCTCCCTTTGTCACCATCCCACACATACACAAATATGTTGTCCTCCTAGAAGATCATTTGGGAGGCAACTGGACTAATCTTTTACAATGTGGTAACAGCCTGCAAACTGGCCATTAACGACAGGTAAAAAGTGTCCTGCTGGTGTAATTAAAGCCTAGAATAAGAAAACTCCCGCTTAATTAAGTAGGAATTTTTCCTGCACCAACTTAGTCCAGAACCAGATGCTTATGTTTTGGGGGAATTTTGACATCCAGTGAATATTTTAAATCCCATTCTGTTTTAGATAAATTGTTCTTTTTGAGTAACCGCTTAAGCAAACTGCTATGGCTGGAATACGTATTTTAGAGAAGAAAGATATGTACCAAACCTTAATCATCTTTCATCGTCTTTCTGCTGAATGACATAATTTGTTTTCTTAAGTAACCACAATACTTACAGGTTTTTATCTGGGGTCTGGTATGTTGGGGTTTTTGTGTTGGTTTTTGTTGGTTTGTTTTGTTTTGATTTGATTTTTGTTTTTGCTTTATTTTTTATTTTCTTGGTGTGGTTTAGTTGTTTTTTTTTTTTAATGTTTTTTACTATAGGTGTATTACACTTACACTCACTTCTGTAAAATCTACTGGAGTAGAACAAAGAGTCAGTTAGTAATATCTGCCAGTTTACTAGAAACACACCAAGTGTTTTTATTACAAGATTTCCATTACTTGCAGCAGCCAGTGCTCTGGAACTTCTAAGAACAGCTCCTTCTATTTGGTCTAAATTTGCAGGTTGCTACACAGAGGTAAGTGTTAATTCAAACCAGATTATACATTTAAATTGATCTCATCTGAGGGTGGAATTAAAAAATAAAAATCCCAAACGTTTGTCATGAGCCCTCTTGTACGTGCAGACAATATGGAACCTAACAAACCTTGCTGGATCTGAGCTGGCACTGCATAGAGAGCAGAAAACCACACTGCTTTCCAACCGTTTGCTTAATCAGCCTGGCTGAATACTTAGAAAATCTGTGGCGTGCATCTTTGGTTTTGACTTCTGTTTGTCTGTTCAAAGTAAAAAGTAAACCTGAAAGAAATAGAAAAACATGAAATTTCTCTCAGATACCTATTTTTCCTCCCTTTTGATCTGATATGTAGGATGTGGGAGTGGTTTGGGTTTTTTTTCCCAACAACTATAAGCTCCTTACAAATATTTCCGGTAGATTAATCAACCTTCAGTTTAATACTGGAACCACATCAGCTTAAAGGTAGGGTATTAATGCTCATGTTTGGATTTCCAGCCATGTGTGGCTATCTTACATTTCTATCCTTGAAGAGATGACTTTTCTACTCAGTCTATTCCATTTTCAACTGTATTCCTAACTGTCATGTGAATTTCAGTTGTATATTTTATGCCATATAGGCACATCTTTTGGAAAAAAAGACCTTGGCACCCTGGAGAACTGTCACGTAATGACTCTCTTATGACATGTTCCACTCTGAAAAAAGTACTTCAAAAATGCATCATTGAAAAAAAATGACAGACCAGATTGCAATAAATTCCCTAGTGGATTCCATGAAGAAAGGAAGGGGTCTTACTCGGCGTTTACTCATAGCCTACCAGTTTCTGAAGTCCTGAACAAAGATTTACTCAGTCTCTGATTTGGTAGGATAGGCACGTGGAGATGCAGAGACGATCCTTCCTGGAGGGATGCCAGGGGTCTCAGCATTTCCAATAGTTTGGAGAAAGGAGGAAGGCATCAGCTGGGAAGAGACAGAGGAAGGGATCCTATTTCTGCATTTCAATGTTTTCATGTTTACCTTAGTTTGGCCTTGCTTGCCATTGTGTAGTGTTTGTTTTAAAAGTGACTCAGAATTTATGGAGCCTTTCAGGAGGATGTCGCACAACCTGTGATTCACAACATCCTGCAGAAATTGCATGCTGGTTAATAATACCCTCTCTGTATGGAACTGCATTTCTGACCTGAAACGTAACAAGTGCTGACAGATCTTACTAACTTAATTCCGTCAAAAAACTGTAGCCTTTTAGAGTATAGATCTACACCCCTAAAAGGCTTCCAGAGTGTTTGGTGGCAGCTCACAGGTCCCATAGAGCCCATTGCCTACACTGACCTGCAAGAAATAAAAGGGTTGTATTTAAAGAGCTTACACACATCGACGCTACATTATCCGAAAAGCTGTTGGATTCTTAAAATACAAACTTCAAAATTAAAGTTTTAGTCTGTAAAGCCAGTTACCATGCCCTGCTGTGGAGCAGTTCCAGGGATTTCACCTGGAAGAGGTTATCTTAGGGCCCACTTGAGTTCAAAGGAAAATTTGTTGACTTCAGGTAGCTCTCTGTCTGGCAACATGCCTAATAAGATTCATAGGTTTGGAGCGTATTGACTAGCAAGTTATTTATATCTAATTTTACATTACACCATTATTTAGGATAAATAAAACCTCACAATATTAACCAATTAACATTACTAACACCTAGGCAAATTAATTTTGAAATATGCAGTTTCTTAGAAGTGAAATGGAAATACAAGTGTAGGAAGGAAGGTGTCATTAAAAGCTACCATAATGTTGCAGCATGCATCCAGGTGGGCTTTGCAGTTCATTCTTACTTCGTGTGAAACTTGCTGGTACTTTGCTGCTGAGATTTGGCAAAGCGTGCCCTTAACAGAAAGTCCTTCCTGGACATCAAAATGACTTATAAGGGCATAGTGCCAATGGCATTATTATGCATGCCTTACAGTTTGTGGGATTCCTTTTCTGCAAGGTCAGAAAGTTTTACTCTCCTCAAAAGGAATTACCTGAAAAGAAAATACTGACCGTAGAGGTAAATACTGATCTGAGCTGAATTACCTTACAGCCAAATAACCTTTTCTGTGAGCGGGGACATGACCGTCAGCACTAGAGAAGGATCAAGAAACGCGGAATTTCTACATTCCAGCACTTCTCATTTGGGAGTAGTATTGCCATTTTCTGTAAATAGCTGTGGCTTCATCTGAGCAGTACAGGATATTGTAAACTGAAGCACTTCCTAAAAAACACAATGCCTGCACAGGTGCAGTGAGCCAGCAGGATGATAGAAAGAGTAATTCTGTGACGCTCATCCTCACAAATATCTGTGTCTCTTGATCCCTGTAGCCATAAGAAAACTTTCAGCCACCTTTTTTCTTAGAATTGAATACTTCAGCATGCGAAGAATGTTTTCAAACAGGATGACAAGGCTACATCCTGCACGGATTTGAAAGGAATTGATTGCAAAGAGCAGGCAATAGCCCATAATATCCTTCCTGCTCAGTTGGCCCTCCTATCGCTGCTAATCTCAATATGGGGAAGTCCCAAATAAATAGGAGCTTTAAACTTCCCCTGTTGTGCCACATTCCTATTTGGCATCTAAACCCCTATTATTTGCTATCCAATGGGGAGACAAATGGTTCATCGATTACTCATGGTAGGTTTGAATCGAGGAATGTGAGTACGTGAAATTGCAGCACCATTAGATCACGCTGGGATGATAGCTGCTACAAACAAACCTCGCCCTGTTGCTTTTCAAGGATCTTTTCCATTCCTTTTGGAGCCCAGGTATCCCAGGTCCCTGGCAGATGCAGCTGGCACACCCAGGATGTGTC
This sequence comes from Actenoides lindsayi, assembly GCA_025331215.1. Taxonomy (NCBI): domain Eukaryota; kingdom Metazoa; phylum Chordata; class Aves; order Coraciiformes; family Alcedinidae; genus Actenoides; species Actenoides lindsayi. The sequence continues at coordinate 30,297 of WTSP01026897.1, read as the reverse complement.
TAAGCTGAGGGCAGGTGCCTGCTCTGCAGTGAGGATCCTGGCCTCATCATGGCTCCATCAAGGCCTTGCCCTGAGCAGATGGCAGCTCTCTGCTCAATTTCTGTGTTGCTTCCTGTAGAAACCTTGGCAGGGAGGAGACAGCGCATGTTTGACTTTCCCTGCTTCCAGCTGGGAGGTAGTCGGGCTGCTCTCACCCAGGGGATCAGAAATGCTTCTGGATCCACCAGTTCAGACAGGCCTCAGGCTGGTTCTCCAGTGATAGTTTGGTTTGACTGTCACCCCTCTCTAGGTTCAAAACACAACCCACACCTTACTCTTGTTTGCATCTCACATCAAAATTCTTTCTGCAGCATCCATGTGGTGCTTCTTGACCATCCAGAAGTAATGACCTTATAGTCATCAGCCTTTCTCTCTCTCCATGGTCATTAACTGTAATTGGGGGCAGATTGGTGAGTGGGGGACAGCAGGAAGGCAGGAACTGAGCATCACCTGCTTGCTGATTCCTTGCACTGATGGTGTGAAGCCCTGGGGTGTTTTGAGCAGGACAGGACTCTCCCTTTGGTGCTGGCATCCTTCTGGCCAACGGGGGTAAGCAGCTCCCGGGAGTGAAGCGAGGGATTTGCTGTGGAGATGGGGGGTGGGTTTGGCAAAAAATCCACAGCTTCATTGGCTGCCACAAGGCTTTGCTGTGGGCACCTCAAAGGGAATGCAGGGGCTGGATTAAATCTGTGGTTTACTGCACAGATCTACGTGTTTTCTCTTAACTCTCTCTGCAGTTACCCAATAATTGTGTAACTTTTATCAGGTCTGTATGCTCTTCCTCACAGTTCATCCATGTCCTGTGTTTCCACTGTGTTTGTTTTCCCAAGTTTCAAAGAGTGAAAAGAGAATTTCACATGATTCTGTGGGACAACAGACTGCAATAGTAACTGTGTCTTTTGCTAACATGCTTTCTGCCAGCAAATAGTGACTATTAGTATTCATTTCCATAACATAGGTCTCATAAAGAAAATGGCATAATCAAATAATGCAGCATTTTGTATCGAAAGGCTGAGATAACTTGCCACTTCATCATCCTCCAAATTAAGTCTGGTGCTTAAGGCCTCTACCTGTTTGTTACTATTAGGGTAAGAAAAAAAGGGGTATGCTGACAGGTCAAATTCTGTTTAAGCTATGATCTTTTAAGAGGCTGATTCTGCTTTCATTAAGTGTAATACAAATCCGAGGGAAACTCCACAGGTATCAGGGGAGCTGTAATGCAAAAACAGCAGTGATAATATCTGGATCTTAGATATTAATAAGAAAAGATGTAGTGTTCATGTCTGTTCTGTGTTTGTTGTTAGTTTAGTTTCAAGAAGAAAGTGCAAACCGAAAGCTTAGCCTGACAGTGATTACTTAATTCCTATTTTCTTTTCCATATATGTCTGGATTTTCTTCTACCTTATATCTGGATGATTTCATAAATCAATTCATAAAAGAGAAAATAAAAGAGTCTACACTAAGCAGATAACATTGCACTTTTGTTCAAAAGCAAGTCTTAGCATAACAGACTAAGCTAAGGCACTGACATGAAAACATATAAATGAAAATGATTATACTTTTATAGAATTCTCCGTAAAAATATCCTGAATCTCCATGCGTATCAGAGGAAATAATGAATTCTTTTTTTTTTTTTTTTTACCAGTGGACAAGTAGTTCTAGATAAAAGGCTTAAAACATGACTTTGAAGTTATTATTGTTTTCATTAATTGGAAGGATGAACTGGATCAGAGCTGATGAGTCATTACAAGAGGAATGTTGCTCCAGCTGTGTATTGGGATCCACAGGTGCACATTTCTTGGCCCTGATATTCAAATTAATAGGGAGGCATTCAATATTCAGCAAATTCTTACTAGATGGAGAATGTTTTCTCCAAAGGAGAAGGGCATGGTAGCCTGACTCTGGATGGCAGCAAATAATGCATATTGCAGGATAGAAATAGAGTGATTCCTGATCTGCTTCAACTTTCCTATTTTTGCTTCCTTTTTCATCGGTCCAAACACAATAATGCACTAGTGGGTGGGACCCAGTGCTAAGAGCTGTCTCAAATGGTATTCTCCTTTTTTTTTTTTGCCATCTTTGCCTCTAACCTACACTGAAAGAGAAAGTGAACATTCTGAGACTGGCAGACAGCCAAAAGCTTAGGGACTTCTCACCTACAAGAGTTTCTTGTGGAGCACAGGGGAGACCATGTGCAAAAGATAGGAGCTATTGTTACTCAGCTTGTAATCTGTAAAAGTTTAGAGTCCTATCTGCTGTGCTTTGCAAAGTACTTGGCCTACAAAATCCAGTTTACTGGCAACACATTACACTTCTAGTCAAAGTATTGAAAGTTATGTTTTCTTTTAAACACTGTGTTTTTAAAATCTTTTGTATTTCTTATCACAGGTGTTATAAGGTGTTTGGTTTTCATTATGAACAACTACTGAAAGAATTTCTCAGCATGTCTCATCCCATTCCTCATAAGGTTTCCTTGAATCACAAACAAGATAAATTATAGTTGTATACCTTTAATGAGACTTTTCTGACCCAAGCAACAGAAAAAGGTGAAATATAGTAATGAAAAATAATGCAAAGAATTTGAATTGTTTGATCCAGCTCCAGTCATTAAAATAT
>WTSP01026897.1:0-27542 GCA_025331215.1 Actenoides lindsayi | reverse complement strand
TAATATAATATAATAATATAAACTTTTGATTGCATTATTCATACATGTACATTACAGCAGGAAGACATGTTTCTGCAAAAGGACTTTTAAGATTTATATTTGCCTACCTTCCAACAGCAATAGCATGCATTAACAGCTGTGAATGATACAGCAAAACTGCCATTCCTGACATGTCCCCTGATTTGTTGTTTGCTTCTGTTTCCCAGTATGCGTCCTCTTCCTGCCTGGAAATCTTGTCTGGGCAAATTTTTATCACTTTCTATATTTGTTTGGGATTTTCAGCCTTCCTAGAGACTAGTTCTTGGTGAAAGGTCAGAAGCTGTTTCGCATGTGCCCTGTACTGACATATGACCTGACAGTTTGGGATCTCACTTGTATAGAGAAGTTGAAGACAACCACAGAGTGTGGACACCCAGTATGGATATATATACCTCACTTACACAATGCCTGATGGTTTGGCAATCATAGGATATACCCCACATGCATTGTACAGCCACCTTGGACCTGTGCAATCATCTTGACACTTATAGGAAGATCGGCTTTAATTACTGGGCTGGTGTTACAGAATTACTCTGTGGAGGGGCAATAGGTCTATGAAATCCCAGAGGTATGTAGGGTGGTGCCACACAGAGATGAAGCATCTGCAGTAGAGTTCAGCTGGTCCTATCCTCAGTTGTGCAAGAATAGCTATTTAATCAACGGAATTCTGTAGTATCAGTCAATTAGACTTGGCTTTTTGAGTGCTTTCTCAAAGACAAGCTCTCAGTGGGGATCGTCTCATTTTTCACTCGACCCAGCTCTAGGGTTTTTTCAGGACGACCAGAGATTTTGGACAGTGCTGCCTTTTGTAGCTCAATATATTTGTGAATACACATTAGACATTTAATTATATTTCGGATTTCAAAGAACTCCCAGTGATCTCCTGTGACAAGATCATTCATTCTGTAACCTGCTGAGCACATGAATATATGACCCTCTGAAATATAGCTGAAACTCTGAGATATAGTTCCTTTTTCAACTGACTCATTTTAACTGGAATTTAGAATAATCAGACATTCTATTTTTTTAGATTTATGTAATTATATAAGCACCACTAAGACTACAAATAAAGCCTTAGATCATTGTGAAACAGCAATAACAGTCCAAGAAAAACTCCAAGTTACCAGAAGAATGTTCACTTATGGAAGGAAAGATAAATATTTCTAAGACTCACATCATAATTTTAGCCATATCTGAAAGAATTATTTTTTTTCCCAGTTTATCTTTTACCTTTGGTAATTAGAAGTTATGATTCTTGCCCTGAGGAACTCCAGTTTCCATTTAGCTTTAATTTGAGTGCATGAATGGAATGCAGCCCTCTATGCAAAACTCACATGCTGCCCCGTGGCTTTCTCATTGCTGAAGATGTGCTTATCTGGTGCTTGGTAAGCTAGAGTTGGGAAAAAAACCCACCCTACATTTGGGTTGTGCAATGTCCTTCGCTTATGGATGTATGGGATAGATTTGTACATAGTTTGGGCTGCTGGTATAATTTCCATATATGTGAACTTGTCAAATATATGTTTACCTTTTAACCACTGTTGTGTTTACCTTCATTACATTATTTTGCTTCATTAACTCTTTCATTCTTAAGTTGCAGTCAAGAAGGGGTTCCCTATCCATTTTTTTTCCAGAAATAATATAATATAGGAACAAAGATAAACATTAAAGAAGGAGAATCATCTTTTGCCAAGATTATGTGTCATAATGAATTTAGTCAGTTTGTTTGACTGAAATGTTTTATTTAAAATAATAACTGCATTTATAACACACCAGCTCCTTTCCCAACTAAGCTATTTTGGGATCTGTAAAAGCAGTCAGAATAACAAATAGAGCATACCAATTACAATTTTATCAGGAGCTGTTGTACCATGCAGTTTATTTCATGCAATTATGCATCCAAAAATAAGATATCTTCTTCCCAAATCGTAAGATTTTAGGTAATAAAGATGCTGATGTTATTTTTATTCCTTGATGTTAGATACACTTTGTGTGACCTTCTACCTAGTCTGCGTCATACCTTGCTCTAAAAACAGCACATGATATTGTATTTCATTAACCTTAAAAGCCCACTACGTCCCTGGACATTCAGCAGATGTCTCTGACATATAATCAGTTTCCATGCAGTTTTACTCAAAAGTATTTCTAAGCAAGAGTCATTCCATGTGTGCATTAATCAGTGCAAGTTTTCTCATGATTGTGGGGTCTGTTTACACATAGACACATTAGCAATAGCCACTATGAAGATTTAATGCTGTTTAAACATAAGCTAGGTACTGTATTTCTTCATTTAGCCATTTTGCAAAATGGGAGTCAAGCTTTCATGTTAGCCTACAAATCATAGTATTAAAAAAAAAATCAGTTGTACTATTTTATTTATTTATTTTTGGGGGGTGTCTTTATAGCTTATTTAATAGTACCATGTGTTCATGCTTTTTGCATCACAGAATTACAGGAACTAGCTTTTCTTATGAAACATAGTAAATATCATAGGGAAAGGATATGTTGGCAGTTGTACAGGTGTTGCAATGTCATTTAAAATTTCCCTGCTTTCCTCCTCTGCCAGCTATATACAAGGACATTTAGAGTCTTGTAGGAGGAAAGATATAGCAGTCTGGCTACAAAGGGCTTGAGAAGATGTCACAAAATCACTATCTAGCTTGCAAAAAGAAGTTTGTAATTTTAAGTATAGAACCCTAATTTTGGCATGTATTTGAAATCATACTGAGGAAATCTAAATGAAGAATGAATAGTGGACAGAAGAAAGTTAAAAAGCAAACCAACATATCTTAAATTTCCAACACATTGTATCTAGAATGACTGTGCTTAGCATGGAAATAGGTGGAGATGTAAGCTAGAATTAATAGTGTACTTTGTATGGTCCAGAAACACAAGTGTTTGTAGTGCCCTTATGTTATATGCAAGCATTGGTAAACCACTCAATTTTGAAAAATACAGTAACTCAAGAGTAGATGTGAAAACTACTGCACAGTCTGCTACTTTCCAATAAACTCTACACTCAAAACCAATGCAATATGGAATTTGAGTGGTACATTATTACAGTCTCCCCATTTCAGGGGGACTATGGAGAAATACATGGAGAAACAACTGGCTACATTCTTCTTCTGATATATAGAAATGAGTGCAAGTTTCAGCATTAGCAGTAATTGCAATGAAATATGTCCCCAGTCCCCTATTCCCCCACAAAAATTCAGGACCCCGATGCAAGGCTGAGTGAAGCCAATAGAAAGATTTCCACACTTCAGCAATACTGGCATTAAATTGGCAGAACCTAAACAAATAATTAAAATCTGCCTCTTTCCCTTGTGGCGACACAGATTTATGGAATTGGCATAAATGAGTTTTATGATAACATTGAGAAATTCCCTCTTTGCAATGGATTTCCTCTTTCCTTAGTATTGACCCTGTACACAGATTATTAAAACCCTTTAACCATATAACCTGCTTTATAAACATGCACACATATTTGTACACATGTACATCTACAAAAATATACATATTTTAAGGGTCTTTAAATGGCAGTAACATGCAATCTTTTTAGACCTTTGTTGTTAGCTCTCTGTATGTACTGAAATCAGCATTCAGGAACACACGATATTTGCAAAAGTCCCAACCCAAACTTTGCATCCATGGCACAAAATATGCTTCTTCTGTACTTCCTCATTCAGTGCTTATTATTATTATTATTATTATTATTATTAAGCAAAACATGTCTTCTACCTGAAGCCGTCTAACAATGTCTCTCAACAGGATTTATGGGCTTTCAAAGAACTCTGTGATGATTGCAGCTGAGCTACTTCTCATACTTGAACCAGATCTTTTCAATGCTAGTTGGATATAGGTTTTAAGTCGCCCCTGCTGTCTTTCCCTCTCTGACCTTTCAGATTCATGTCCCCACCTCTGGTGGTGGATGGGCTTCTCTTATGCCAGTATCATATTTTTTCAATTAAATTATTTCTGCAGCTCACCCTGTGGCTGCCTGAGTACTTGTATTGGCACCATGCAGGAGATAATCTGGGCAAGGGCAAAAGCAGCTCAGGCCAGGGAAAGACTGCTTCCTCCAGCAACAACTGATACCAATTTCTGCTGGCTGAAATTTGTCAAACTGCCACCTTGGACAACAATATGTTGCACAAGACACACTCGATATAATCTAAAAGTACAAACCAGTCTGTCCATCAGATCTACTGCTCATGGAGAAGTCCTGCAAGGAGCCATGCGGGTTGACTGCTGCTGATTTGGAGAGGCCTCTGTACTGGCACTGCTACACACGTGTCACCCACCAAGAGGACTCTGTACTGGCACTGGTACTGGTACGCACATGTCACAGCCACTCATACAGATCTCAAATTGCAAGCCCACAAATAGCTCAAGTACCCCTAAAACCCCATTCCTCAGCTGAATCCCACTTAATGCCACAGAATCCACACAGAAAAAAGAGCCATTGCTCCAAATCTGCACCCAACCTCCGTCTCAGCGTTTTAGCTTAACTCGCACACAGCGCAGGGGGAATCAGTTTTTTAAACTGTAATGGGAATGGGTTTTTTCATTTCTGAAGACTGATGCCAAAATCATCTGGTTGCTGTTAGACAAACTATGTCCGCTAGAGGGCTCTTTTAATTTTGTCTAATAAAATCAGAATGAAAATGTTATTAAGATATTAAAATCAAATTATATAGTTATGTGAAAGGTTAGAAATTGGAGGCTGAGTCATATCCTACCGTTGAGGTAATTACTTTTAATAATACTTAGCATTTTTTGATTTAAAACACACTTGATTATCAAGTAATTATCTACTGATTATCAATTATCTACTAATTTATCCTCTCTGACATAGCAGTGACTTCATTTTATGCATGGAGTAATTTGGATGTAGCAGATTTACCTGACACCAGATTCTGATTCAACGATGCAGTGAAGATTAGGCTTCTGAGCACATCGTCTTCCCACTGGCAATTAATAATTTGATAAATTTATATAACTGAGTAAATACGAATAAAGCTTTTCAGTAGTCAACCTGTGTTATAAAGGATAACTTTTAATTAATCAACTACTGATTGAATTTACTCTATCTGACCCTTAAGTCTGCAGCCTGGATTTTCTCAGAGTTGACATGGCTGCTTCCACCAAAAGAAGGGGAAGATAAATTGCTTTCAAGTCAGCAGTGCAGCATTTTACATTCACTGTGCACTTCCAGATAAGCAGAAGTGTTTCCACAAGTGACGTGGGTCTCTGGACATGAATCCTCATACTCTAATCTCAGGCTGTAATGTCATCATGCTCCTCTCACAGTAAAGCAGATGGACTACATTTCATTGCTCCAATGTAAACTCTGTAAACTCTGGAACACAAATAATACGAAAGCAGGGCACACGTGATCTCTTAATCACTATCCTACCTCTGCCTTTCTGAAATAATGACCCTGTGCACCAGAAATGCAATAGCTTTACAGATGGTACTGGGGACAGCGGGAACTAACACCAAGGCAGAGCCCTGAAAGCCAAACCCTTACCTCTTCTCTTTGTTCAGACAAATCTCCAGCTCAGGTCGAGTACATTGAGTAGGAGATGCTCATCTCAAAGTCTATAAATGTTATTTTCCTCCTTTCTTCTGCTCTCAACGTTACTTCTGGACTACTGCATCCCTTTGACATCCACTAAACCTGGATACATCCAATTTGCTGGTATGGTTTGCCTATGGCGATAGGAGAGCTCGTATATCTCTGCAGGCATCATCCACAGAATTAAGTGCTGATGAAAGCAAAAGCCTTGTTTCGTGTACGTGTCTCCTTCCCCTTGCTGCAGTCACAGCTCCGTGGAACTGATGCTCAGTCTGTTCGCCATTCCGTACAGCTACATGCAGCCCAGTGGCTGCATCTGGACTGGGTACAGAGGATTGCTGCAGTTTAAACCCTTAGAAAACAACACCAGTAAAAGCAACTATTTCAGTACTTCTGCTGTTTACTTTGCAGGTTTTGGACACCTCAGAGGATAAGCTTGACCAAAGCATTTCTCTGAGGAACACCAAACTGGGCCAGAGAGGGTATCTCAGATTCACATCCCATGGCCATGGCTATGGTAAGGGAAGGCAGGGAGGGAAAGGAAACAGGTTCAGATGGAAATAGAGAGTGTGGAGCTGCCCTCCCCTCTCTGCTTTGACTGCTCAGCGTTTTTCACCACATTTGGCCCTTGCAAAGCAGGAACCTCTGACCTAATCACTCAGCAACTTTATTTGACCACACAGTCTCTCTCTTTAGGAAACATGATTACTGGGTCCTAAATGCTTCCTAGAGTCTTTCATCTTTCCTCTATCTAATTAATGCTAATTTCCTTGATGGTACTCTTAGAGTACAGTTGGAGCCTGGATGTAGATTACAGAGCACTTTACAGTATCAGCAGTAAATCAGACAGAGATTGTGAAGCACATATATAACATGCATTTCCTGAGACTTGTGAAGGGTGGGGTTTTATCTTGCAGTGCATTAGTGCCCCTAAGATTCTGTAACACTATAAGTCACTCAGTTATTATGACACTTGGTTGCCTGGAAATCCTCTGCCTTTACTCCATATGCCTGTTTCATTTTTGTAGACAAATCAGTTTGACACATGTTAACCTGGAACTATAAGTTTTACCTTTCAGACAGTTTTCAAAAGAAATTTTTCCCAAAGAGCAAAACTTATAATAAATGTGCTGAGAGAAATAGAAATCATCTTCAGGAGAATCACACCCATATTTTGAACCCAGAAGTGTACCTGAGACATAACTGAAGAATGCACACTAAAACTAAAAGTTACGCTCACAGCTTGCACTGTAACAGGTATGACACCATTCCATGAAAAGAAAATTATCCTCCATTTTAAAGATAGTTGCCTCCAGTAAGAAACATATATAGGTTATTTTTTAATGTAACGTTAGACCACTTGGTGATATGACTTAAGCCAACATCATTGCAGACATTACTGGGAAGTCTTTGATATGGGGATATATGATTGCTTGCACAAGTACGTTTCAAGGTATTTTTTTCAATCGACATGCAGATGTGCAGGTGGAATTTGGAGATCGAGTTCTAAAGACGTGTCCTAAATGCCCTAAAAGCCAAACCTTATCAGGCTCTGTAACTCAAATAGCCACTGTGCTCCGCTGTCGGGTCCCACTTCCAATGGTGGAAAGCAGATGTGAATTACGACTCGTTTGGTTTGGTAGTATTCCTACTGATTACTCAGGGATCTGAGCGACCCAGGGAATTCCCACAGACTTCGTCTCTGCCGTTCTGAACAGTATCTCTTTGGTGGTAATACACACGACCCAGTACAGTTTATAACTTGATTCAGATTACCATTGTAACTCCAAGTTACAGTATTGGCTCAGTTTTTCTGTATATCTCGTTACTGCCAAAGATCAGAAAAACTCTCAGTAGATCATCCTAGCTAAAGCACAGTATCTTCTAAAATCCGTTCAAGGAACAAAAACTCAGACAAATACACCCATTCCTCCTTAATAATACCAAACTTCCCCATGTTTTTACCTGAGTTTTGTATAAATTAGAAAATGACAACAAGATCAGAGCATATGTATAAATGTAAGAAAAATTATAAATTGAGCTTTCTCCAGAGATGTTTTTCTGAGCCACCATATATGAAAATGCATTCATTTTTTTCATTAACATCTTAGCTTCAGTGACTACAGTGGTCCAAACCCAAAATATCTTCATTCTAAATTATGTTGTCCACATTTTACAAAATATTTGCGTTATTTAATTTAAAATCCTCCCCCTTTTTAATGAAATACAGTAGCTGGCACTTCTACTGAAAAATTCATTAAATATTTCCATATTGGCTTCCAGCTTCTCTGGTGTTTTTGCCTGGCAGAATACAGTGCATCTTTGTGTGTTATTAATGGGCTGAGCTTCTGGACAAGACCTTGTTTTTTGCCACTGCAAATTTTCTTACAAACTATGCATTATAAAATGGACAGAAACAGAAACTTTCATGCATCCAGAGGACTATTTTTGATAGAATAAGTTAAATGACTTTCATTAAACAAAAGCTGAAACAGAGATTTCTTCCCTTTAAAGCATGAATTAAGTATTTATTTTTTTTTAAATCCTAGGCATTTTAGCAGTTGCAAAACTGGGAGGAATGTGGATGGCTGTTAGTTTGCAGGTCTGGTCTTTGGCCTGTATGAGTCCTCCCCTCCTTTTGCCTCTAAGATGAAGGATAACGGTATGAACATTGCAGATGCAGATTTCAGAAGGGTTGCCAGATGTGGGTGGTGCAGACGAATCACTGTGAAGCATTAGAGGAGTCTTTCCAGCAGTGCTGCAGGCTCTGGGCTGGGAAACGTGCCATTCCCAACAGCATTAGGAGCCATGCACAATGCTGCTACTTCCCCCAAGCACTCTGGAGATATTCCAAGATCTTGAGGTTGAGTGCTGAAATATGGCATTTCAATATTAGATACCCTCACTGTCCTTGCACCCAGGAATCCTCAAGCAGAGCAGTACAGATGTGTTTCTGAGGTCAACGAAGACCTCTCTGTACTTCCTCGCATGCTCAGTGCAGGTGGTGGAGCAGGAGAGCAGCTGTGCATGGCACTGTGCCCAGCGGGCAGGACTGGTGGAGCTGGTTCTTCTCATATGGAGGAGTTAAACAAGAGGTTTCCTTGGCTGTGCATCTGTCCTCTTAAGCCTCACTCCTACAGCTGAACATGGTTTCTGAGACGGAGGCAGTAGAGAAAAATGTCTAGGAACTGTCAACCCTTTGACATCTTTATACTACAAGGACAGTTTTTGGGGAATCTGCCAGATATTGTCAGCCCTGGAGCAGAAAAAAACATGTGCCTTGGTCTCAGCTGCAGTATGTATATAAACCTGGGTAATGTGCTAAACCACGGGTGAAGAGGGAGTTGTGCTATTGAGCCAGTATATGAGTTGTTAGGGAGGTAATGACACGCTTTCCTTGTGCTGTCTCCCCAGTGGAGGGGCCAGCTCTGGCAGACAGGCATAGAGGAATTTTCTGAAATTAACTGATCTAAATTTGCCATATGAGACCATGTTCTAAATGACAACAGGGAAGTCTCACGGAGCTGAATATTCTATTGGCAGTATTTCTGGCTTCCTTCATTTCGGAATGATTGGGACTGGGATAAAAACAGACACAGGCAAATTGGTCCCCTGAATCTCTTATTTATGAAGTTTAATGCAGTAGAAGATGAAGCAAGAATCACTTGTTTAAGCTGTCTCAATCACATTCACCAAATGTATGTATTTAACTACCATCAAATTAAATCATTTCAAGTGTGCGCCTTCTCCACCTTTCCATTCACCACCATCCAAAACCTATCCTCCTGCTTCAATGCTTCTAGGTTTTGAATGAAGAAAAGTGATGTTGTCAGTCATTTGGCAAAATGAAGGTCTCCTTCAACTCCGGACAGGATGAAAACTTCAGAGTGTCCCTAGCCTTGACTAGGTCACAAAGTGAAAGTCATACAAAGATGGGAAAGCATGTCCTAGGAGCTTCAGTGTTAATTTAGTGGGAAGGGATGGGGATTTGATCAACATGGGCTTGTATTTCCTGACTGCTTGGCAAAAATGAATGTCTCAAAATGATTTTGTACACAGCAGCTGCCCTGTGCTTAGCAGTCTCATATCCTGGAATGAGACATAAAGAAATGAAAAAGGAAGCAGCAGTGCTTGAGTAAAAAACATGGCAGGATATGAAATGTGGATTTTTTTAAAGGAAGAAGAGTTTGGAGAAGATTCTAACGTAAGGTCTGCAGTGGAGGGAGTAGCACTTCTTTGATGACAAAGTTGTTCTCCACTTTTGCTGAAATTTGTCCGCTCAATAGTGCAAGATAATAGCATGATTTTTAACCTACTTCAACAAGATAAAAAAAACATGCTGCTTTTTTTCTTTATCTGTGTGTGCTCTAACACCAGCAGTCACTTGCTGGGAGCAACAACCAAAATTCGGGAACATGCTGCACGTTCTTCAGCACCATCTACTGGCACTTTTCCTATGCATCACTTGGGCATTGCATCACCAACAGGCCTTGTGACACTGTCGGAAATAAAGAAAACAAGTAAAATCCTCTAAGAGACTGTCCATACATAGTAAACATAAAGACTAACTTGGCCTAACTGGTGCTTAAATAGATTTTCCTATAAGAAACACAGTACCAATCGATCAACTTAGAAGCTGTGCAATAGAGCTAATACATGTACCCTAACATGAGCATAATGGAAGCCAGGAACAAAAAGACAGAGCAAAACAAAATTCATGAGGTGGTGAAAACACAAGATGAGGTTATCTGGGCAGGGAAAAAATCTACAGGAAATGTAAGAAGATATTAACCTGGAAAAGAGCTTTTGGAAGCAGAGGCGGGATGGTACGTATTTCCCAAGACCTGTGCCTTAAGAATGGCATTCTTGAACAGACTTGGACTGTTATTCTCAAATTTCAGAATGCTCCTGTTTAAATATAACAGTGATTAAGAGGGAGAGGTGACTGTGTTTTTTAAGAAGACTTTAGATAAACAAGCTCTGACCCCCTCTGACTAAGCTCTGCATATTCCTTCAGTGGGACAGATCTGGTGCTGCATTTATGAAGTCTCTACTGTCTTCAGAAACAGTGACATGAAAACAAAAAGAAAACTAAATTTGGAGCACATCTTGTAGCTGTTGTAAATCAGTGCAACTCCCTGACATCAAAAGCACATCATGATTTGCTGCAGTGACGCCTGTTTGATGCTTTTTCTGCCAGTGGAGTTAACCCAAATTGAAGCAGAGCCACTGAGTGCACCCTAAAATATATTCAGTATGTTAAATGGTGTTAAGCGCCAGTTTACAGTATTCATTTCATTGACAAATGATGGTGTGCCAAAGGCATTCCAGATAGGTATGAATGAGCTGCTCCTGGTGATTTTGAACATGAAAAAAGAACAGAGAAAAATGGTATAGCAGAATGTGTTACTGACACATTGGGATAAATACTCATTAAGCCTGTTTAAGGTGGCTGGTTTTTTGTCTGTTTACTGATCCTTCTTCAAAGATTCATAACAGTTCAGTGAAGCAATACAGAAAGAAAAGTGTATTTTCCTCATCATGGAAGTTGACTTCAAAGTCATCTAGTCCAATAAAAATCCATTCATAAAAGGCTTCTATACATAACCTTTTATTCACAATCTTTTCTTCTTAAAATCATTCTAATTAACATTATACTTAATTGCAGCATCAGAAGAATGTTGATGAAATCAAAATTTTGCAGTATCAGTTTGCAACATCTATTTTGACAGTAACACCTTCTGAAAGAAGTTTCAAAGATGTCAGCTTGGCCTCATGAAAACAAAATTTAGACAAAATCTCATTTAGCATCAGTGTTTTCATATGCTATTGTTGCAAACACAAACACCTCCAGTTGCTAAAGACAGGATAACTCAGTTATTAGCTGTAGCTAGGGATTCCAGCAAGCTATAGTTCCCCATGACATCTACAGGCTTGAGTTTTGTAAATCTTTTTGGAAGATATTATTTCCAAAGGAAATACAAGGACCTGAGATGTCTTCCAAAGTTAATGACTCCAGCTCTGATAGAAATGGCCATATGTGCGGCCAACAGTTTACTTTAAAAGTAGTCAATGGATGAACAGACCACAGGTAAAGAAAGACTACATGACAAGTGTGGTTAAGGAGGCAAAGACTTGAAATTACAAACACCAGTGATGTTCTTTGAAAAGGCAACTGATTAAGAACGGGCAAAGGCAGATTCAGAAAAAGTAAAAATGTTAGAAAAATTTCCCTTGAAAGTTGTTTTGGAATTAATGCAGATCAAGCTGTTTACTATTTATACACTTAAAAAAGACTAAAAGAAAACACTGGAGTATGCTTTTGGGGCTATAAAACATCCAACAGGCTCCTTCATTGCAGTGCAATTTTATGATGTTTCCAAATTTAGTAATTTTAGCAACTACGAGCTTAGAAAGTTGCTACTGAAGATCAGAAGTTGGCAATGTATTATTCCAGATGGCTTTTAGACAGATCCAGGATGCCCAGATAGAGCTGAAGAGCCGTTTGGTGAACATATGGGCAAGACATTGATAGCATCACACTTCTGGCAAAACACAAATTCCTTGTTCCCATTTGTAAGAAATTAAAGCCTTGACAAGGGTTTGTCTTAGATGACAGAGAGTAAAATGTGGACCAAGGAATTTCCTAGCAGCCTCTATAGCTGAGGTCAAACAAATCCTACAACTTAAGGATAAAAACATAAACTAATGAAACCCTACAGATGGGGTGCCAGAGCTGGAATTTGGCTGGGACTTGGAGATATAATGTAAATCATATCTCCTTCTAAGGGCTGCAACTCAGTGTCAGTGTTACAATTTGGTCTTCAAGTGCCATTCAAAATGCTGATTCAAAACTACCATGTTTTCCACCATTCAGGGACAAGTCAAAAGTTGACATTAAAGGAAGGTGTCATTCCTTGGTCTAAGAGTAATCAAAGATAGCTTTGGAGGACTCTGAGAGTTAATACCTAAGCAGACGGCCTGTGGTAGTAACAGATTTTAGCTCCTATTCTGTTGCCATTCAGTGCTTTACACATGGCACACATATATCTTTTGCTGATACTAGAATAGTATGTGCAGAGTAGCAAAGCCCAGAATGAACTGAAGGAAGAGTAAAATGTGCCTCTCACATGCACACGTGAGGTATAGGATTTTTCCATGCATATCAACAAACTTGTCCAAGAGCTACAACGAAAGGAATGTAACTTCCTGTTAATAAGGCAAAAAACTCATGGCAAGGAGTCTTAATAAATAATCCAGTGCCAAGACTCCTACCTTCAGTTTGTGTGGGGACATCCGTGCATGCGGAGGATGCGTACGCAGAAGGAGAAAGACTCCTAGCTGGTCCTTGCCTCATGCTAGGGGCCCAGCCTCCTCAGCTGCCGTCCAGTAAAGGCCTGTGTGGAGGTGTTAGACCTTGCGGCCTGCACCCGCAAGCAATTAGCTGTGGTCCACAGACACGAGGGTTCAGATGTCAGACCCCAGGTTCAGAGCCTGCTTCATGTATCCCTTCAGAGGAACTCACGGGCTGTCAGCGGTGAACATACCCCAGCTCTAGCGAAAGCTACTTGCACTGCTGAAGTAGTCGCTGAAAAGATAGACGGGGAACCCCGAGAGAAGGCTCTGCCAATGGTCCTACATCTCCGTAAGCAAACTGCATTATTATAGGAGTAAAGTAATCATGCTAGTAACTATATTCTGTATCACTTACACTCTGTTTTAAACATGAAACAGTGATGATTCTCCAGAGAAAATGAGAAAGACCCATCATCCAGTTGCCTGTTTGCAGAAGCTCAGCAAAGTCCAAGCTTCTGGGTAATTCAGCTACACTGTCTTGGTGCCAGGTACCTGAACACTGCTTAATTACAGCTGCATCTTAGAGACAGATGCACTCTGTTGTAGATAGACAGGGTATAGGAACAACCGGAACAGTTTTCTACTAAACAGCATTAATAAGAGATATACTATTGGGACAGCTTGAAAAACACTGCATTTGGGAAGCAAGTGAAGTTGGAAATTTGTCTTTTGAGTGATGGTAAAGGGCTAAGTCTGGACTACTTTTATTCCATAATCTTTACTAGCTGGAATTCAATAAACTACTATTCATTGAGTTTTTAATAGCAATTTTGTTGTTCAGTACAGCAATATATCTTTCTGTTAGTCTGCAGATCTGCCCCTCAGTTTTCAGCAGGCCCACACACTCTCCTGCTCCAAGGTGAAGGAACCCAAAGAAATGCCATCTGGGGCTCTGCAGGGAGTTGGGAGTCAATAAAAAGTGTACAAAATGCCTACTTCAGTCAAGTGTTATATTATGAAGCTGAAGAATATTCAATAGCATTGCCTATTTATGTTTTGATGAACAGATCATTTTATCCCAGAGCGCTGTTCACAGTCACAAAGAAAACTGAGTTTCTTACAATCATTGCAACTGTGTTGTAATAACTTAGTCACAGTATACAATGATGGCAAATATTTCTCCTGTATATGGCATATACCATAGAACTATAAAATAAGTTACTTAATGGAAGTTTTGTCTCACCTGCAATTGTTTAATCTATTTAGGACAATATTTGGGGGAACAGAGAAGTCATTCAAGAGCATAACCCATTTGTGGAAATGAAGAGTATAGATTATTATAGTTGCATAAAGATTACCTGCAGTAATAACAGTAGGCTACAGAACAACAATACTCAGTACAATACTGCTTGTAACTCCTAGAACAGGTATTTGAGCCTGTTTCAGACTGATGATACCTTAGAGTTATAGCAGACCTACAGAAAATGAGCCTATAGTCTTAGGTAAAGTATTTAAACCTATGCTTAAAAAACACCAACTCAGATGAAAGTTTTGTTTAAGCATAAAAGCACAGCATCCAATGTACAGCTAAGACACAACGACACTGCTGTATCATAGCAACTGGTACCACAGCAAAAGGTAGTGTCAAAGAATTCTGAATTTAGAGAATGTTTTGTTTTGCTTGTATTTCTTAGCTACCTGTAAAGATTGGCTTTTTGCCTTGCTTTTGACTATGCTTCATTAGCTATGAATAGAAGCTTTATTGACTATGCTTCATTAACTATGAATTGGAGCTTTAAGTCTCAAAGGGATGAAAATCCAGCATTTACTAAGCACTAAAATCAAATTAAAATATTATCCTAGAATAAAACAATCAAACTAGTATTGCATTGTCTGACAACATTACGGCGAAGTCCAAAAGCTCTCATTCAGGAAAGTGCTATCTGAATTGTCAGAAGAAAAAAAAAATATCTTGTTAATTACATGGTTCTACCAAGCATTCTCAAGAACACAATTTTTAATTTTTGCTATATTCCTAGAGAACTGGAAAAATGTGTGTAATAATGGGAGCTACCCTGCTGGGATGGGTAAGTAAACAAATTTTGGCAGACTAAGTTGCTTATCCTTCTTCTTACTGTAGTAAGGTAATTACAGTTCTTGCTAAGGGTGAAGAATGAAAGACTTGCAGAGCTATTCAGTAGATTTTAATAGCAAAGAGCATGTGAGTAAGTTTTAATGATGTTGGATGGACTACTTCAAAGAGTGGGCATACTGAGGTCATTTAATTAAAAACTTACAGAATACATGGGTAGAATATGCTCTTGGCTGGTTATTAGCCAGAATATGCTCTTGACTGGCTATTAGCCAAGGAAACATGTAGATGACCAGTCTGAAAACCAATGACAAGAGTCTTCTTGAAACAAACTAGTAACAAAAATGTAATGGTCAAAAAATTTAGTCAGAAGGAAACTATTTTTCATTGGAAAGAGGAGAGGATTATCAGTTAATCCTTGGCTACTGCTGTGCATGTCATAGTTTTATCTGAGAAAACAACTTCTGGAATGGTCCATGTATCTCAAATGTAGACTGGAGAGCTAATAGCTAGTTAAAGGGCTGAGATAGGAAACAAAGAAACCCGAGAAGTTGTAGTTTGGCTAGGAATATATCTGGTGAGGTACTCTGATAGAGACTGGGAGGATTCGATATATACTGCAAATCAGAAGAGTACAGGCAAGACAGACGTATCTCTCACTCTATTAACTGGGGAAAGGAAGGCGACTAGTGCATTTTAAAAATCAAGATGTCCTCTCTCTATTTTACCTAAAAGTAGTCTTCTGGCTACAGCTGCCATCCTCTACATCCTCAGCTCATGCTCTGACTTTCTCTGTTTTCTTGCTAAAGCTTTGCTTTTAAAAGGTGCTTTTGGACAGAAGCTCTTACAGGCAAAATCACAACAGCATCTTCAAAAGGCTGTTCTGTCTTGCTTCCTGAGAAGCACAGTGGAGTTGGCATCATGTGGAGCACCTGATCAGAGCAGGGACAAGCTGAAGGCAATTGGGAAGGGGAGCATGGCACAACTCTGTAAAGACAGGGATTATGTGGTGTTGCACTCAGCAGTAACGAGAGAAAATGGATTTCTATTAAAGAAAAGGAAAAGCCCAAGAGAATGAGATGCTATGGGAGGTTAATGCTTGTGGTAAGATCTCTCCCCTGTTCAGAGTCTGGGAGTGGTTAGACTCATTGAAGGAGCAAAAGAGAAGTAGTGCGAGAAGAAACGGAGGGGAAGCCTAGAAGTGCAGTGTAGCAACTGATGATTTCAAGTATGCATGTAAGATAGAAGATTGGAGTAATAACATCTGCTTAAAAATGAATGCAACTCCTCCTGCTGAGAAGGTCTGTAGCTGGATTAGCAAATTTTGTGTGCCTCTGCCTCTCACTTGCATGGTAGTTGGGCAAAGAGTGCGGTGCTTGGCTGACCCTGTGATGATGTGTAAGAATCTGGAAAAATTAAAAGTTGAGTTCCAGCAGATGGTGGCTTGGTGTCACACAAGGTCTTAGAGGAGGTATAAACCATGGAACAATAAACCCAAAATATATCAGTGAAATGTTCATGAACAAACACATTGAACCGGATTACAATTACCCAGACAAGGGCTGGTACATCAATCAACAGCTTGGCTATCTGATGAGGACTATTTGTTGAATGTGGGGTCTTTGGTGGCCTTCTTTGTGGGAGACAACAAAAATTGCCCAGAAGAAAATATGATGAAGTGCTATTTCCAAAGAGCTCAGTGACTCCACAAAAGCCATTTGCGGCTATGATTTCTCTCATATTATTTTACTGCATTTTTCTGTTTCAACAAAAACTGTATGTTCTGTGCCTGCATGTGGTCAGTTGCAGACCTGCGCTGGAGAGGATGAAAAGTTCACTTCGAGTTTGCATGTTGAAAAACTTCATGCAGTATAACTTATTTTCTCTTTAAACTAAACATATATTTGTGTATATTTTAAAAGTGCTGATTTTAACTGTTTTTCTTTCTGATCTGGGAACTCAAAGGGCGGTCATCTGAACAAATTTTTGCTCTTACTGAGCTATTATTACACCTTAGAAGGCTGAATGGTTCCAGTGTGTGAATTTGAAGGTAATTTGACAAGACATGTGGAATCTAAGGTAGCAGAAGTGTAGATAGAGGCTCATATTCTTGCAGAAAAAAAAAAAAAAGGTTCAAAGCATAACTTGAGTCGAAATGCCAGCTCAGCAATAAGGTGCCACAAAAATTTCTTTCCAAATATTGTGGCATCTATCAATGCCAGGAAACCGAAACCTCACAGAAGTTTAAGAATGTGATAGAGATATTCAAAGTAAGATTCTGAATTCTACTTCAGGCTCTGATGATGACAGCTTGCGGTATGTCTACGCATGAAAACAAAAGTATTGTTGTTATACAGGTAGTCAGTAAAATTTTTATTATATACCTTGTCAGTAAAATCCAATAGCACGGGTGACAGTAATAACCAGGACTCAAAATTCCAACATATTAGCACATTCCAGCAACTATGCTAGAAACTCTCCAAGAATCCTGGCTGTGTATTTTGCATTCTAGAATATCCCAAAGGTTTCCTCATGACTGTCTTCTTCCCTTGCCTGCTGACGCTAGTCCACATCAGCCAGCATGGCCTGCAATTGCACTCCCTCATTTGTTGCGATGCTAGTATCACACTGAGAATATTTAGATACGTAAATGTAGACATCTAAAAGAGGGAAGTGGATGTGCATTTCATTTTGATGGTTCTCTGAACTGACTGACATATTCTGGAAAATGAATCATGGGTGCTCATTTTGGCAGCTGCGCACTCCCGCCCTCTTTCCCTGTATCTTACTCTGTCCAGAACACACTCTTAGTAATTGCTGGGTGGCCGGTGACGTTGGTAAATGAAAGGAGTGTTTCAGATTGAGTACATAGAGATGAGGAGGTGTAATACAAATGGGTTATTTAGAAATAAAAACTAGGTGGTTGTTCTAAAGTAACAGTTACGATTTATCATCTGTAAAATTCTCTCACCACATCTAAACCAAGGAGTGTTTTGGAACACCTGCACTTTACAGTTGCAAGCTCATTTGAGCTGGAAAATTCTTCCTCCGGAGGCAATTTATTACCCATGTAATGGATGCTGTTCTGTTGAATGTGTAGCATACTGAGGTTTGGCTACCAGTTTCAGTCTTTCAACACAAAGTGAAAATATGGAGCTTGTGGGTTTGAAAGAATTTCTCTTATTGATACGGAAAACTGAGAATTTAACTTGGAAATTCTTTAATTAACTCCTGATTCTGTTTATGCAGGGAAAAGGCTGTTAATGCTGGAAATTAAGTTCAAAAGCATTCAATAACAAACTCCGTTTCGCAGAGGCAGGTCTTGTTTCACCTTGTGATGGGACACCATTCCCTGGGCAAAAAGTCTATCTTTCAATAGGCTGCTATCATGGTTTTACATATTTTAAAATTTTACAAAGTTATATATTTTACAAATGGGAGAAGTGAAGGTCTGAGAGGCAAAAAGGGGACATTTTCCCTGTCTTATTGACGTGGTTTTAAACTGTTAAGAACAATTAAGAATGCAGGAACTCTGAAGAAAGGCACGTTGAACTGGGGACCCTGAATGAGATTAAACCACCTGATTTTTCTATGAATGAGTTACTTATATTTCCACACTTTTGCAACACACTTCTCTGGAGTGTGTGGCTACCAATCTGACTTGACGTACAAGATTAGAGAAACTCTAAAACTAGAAATCTAATCAGTTCATCTTTCATTCCTAAATCTTCTTCATCTGAGAAGGTATTTTTGTTTCATTTTGTGTTTTAGTTTCAGTAAGGAAGGGAAGACAGCTATGACTGTGTTCATTTTGTGTATAGGATTGCTAAGGAATTATCATACTAGATTGCTCATATCCATCTGGTATCTGAAGATTCAACAATATACACAAGAAATTGTGAAAAGGCTAAACACAAAGTGAAATACACTCCTGTGGAACAGTTGTGGAGCTGTCACTAGCCTTTGAATTTCATATGTTTTAAAGTAATCAGAATTTTATATTCCTTGTTCTAGTTCACCTCAAAATGACATTTGCAATAATGCTTCCATTATGCACTCCATGGTGGTGTCACCATGTAACTATAGCAGCCTAGTCCTGTTTGTAGTTTTGAACAGGACTAGGGTATGCTTGTGAGTATTTTTCTTTCCTAATGTAATCTAAGGTTTGCTTTGCTTTAACTGTGAATTAATAGGAGTTAGTAAACAAAAGCATGACTAAAAGTAAATCAGTTTGATACTCTCCTGGTGTGACTTGCTGTAGCTCAGATAAGTTTTTGTCTTGAGGCCAAGCCCCTATAAGTCCTAAAGGAAGGACTAGATTTGTGTATTCTCTCCTTACCTCCTCCTTTGTACTTTCTTATTTGGATTAATGTCTTTGTAAATGTTCTAGGGAAGCCTCAGAGCTCCAAAGACAAAGAACAGATATTTCTGTTTTTGCTGTGAAGCTTAAGCTTATATAATGAAGAATGACAGGCTGCTTGTGCAAGTGCAGTGGTACAAGTAAGCAAAGTGGAAGGAAATATCTCAGAAGCCTACACCAGGCCTTGCAGCAGATTAACTTAGCCACAAAAGGTCTGGAGAACAATTTATAGGCTCTTGAGGGTAAGGTTTGAACTGGGCATTAGTGTATTCATACAGTTTGTTGCTCTTGGGAGAAAAAGAATGATGATAGCACACAGTACTGATCAAATCCATTCTTTGAAGGTGGTTATTAAGGTCAATACTGAAAAACTATTAGCCCAGAGGGCAGGCATGTAGTGACATGGAAGTGGTTTATCAGAATTGCATTGTTCTGCAAACAAATTTCTGTATCTCAGATTTCACAATGGCTGCTTCAGATGCGGCCTTTCAACTAAAGTACAAACCCTGTTAGTACAGCAAAGACCAGCTGCACTTGAAGAACTGTTTATCAAACAAATACAGAATTGTCAAAGCTATAGGTTTGGTTTGCTTGCTTACTTCCCGCCCCCCCACCCCCGCTCCCCACCCCCCGCATTTCTTTCCCTGTTTAATGCTGTATTTACAATGTGAATTTCACGTTGCCTATATTGATACCTCATATTTGGATTATTCAGTGTCCTTTTCCAAGGCTTATTATTAAAGGAACTGCAGAATTTACATTTGCTCCCAGCTGAGGTGACGGCACCATTCCTGTCACTGAAGCTCTCTAATCACTGTCTTCCAAAACCTTCAGTCTGCAGATAACAAAAAGAGAGACAGACCATGATATAAACAGCAGAGTTCCCCCTTTCATACAAGCCTCCTTCTGTTTCCTGATTTAGACAGGAGTAGGAGTGGGGAGAATTAGGTCTATTTGGATTTTTTTCCTCCACCCTCCAGCTCTCATTTTAGTTTCTTTCATCAGCTGTGCAATTGAAAACACTCTTCCCAGGCTTCCAGTATGGACAACAGGAAGTATGAGAATATTAATACATGTTAATGCCAATTAAATCTCTGGGACCACAGCCTTGCTCTGGGGACAGCAACAGGAGCCACTCCTCCAGGGGAAGACCTCCTCATGCCTGAGGTGGCCAGCAAATAACTTCATTTTTTTTCTACTCAGCACTGTTTCCTGTGTTGCCATTTAACTCTGCTCTCCTGCTCCCCCAGTCAGGGCTGCCTTTGCAGACTTAATCCATTTTCACACTCTTCTGGGTGCGAAGGTGGCATTACCCTGACTTCCACCACTAGCCTTGATGGGTGCAGAGCACTGATACAGGCACCAGCACTTCTCCCACAGTTTGGACAACCAGTAAAATACCGTACATTTGAGATCAGTCTGGGATCACTATGAAAAATGGCTAAATGATTTATCCCAGGTCACCAAAGAAGCTTATGGCACAATGAAGTGGGGGCTTAAATGTGCAGTTCCCAAATCCTAGGTTGCTTCCATAACCTGCTTGGTGATTTCCCCCTCTTCTGTGTTTACATTACTGCCGGTTAGGAAGTGGTGCTGGGGCTGCTCTTCTGCCTTACTCATGTGATAGGTACTTCTTCTCTCCAACCCCAACATTGCCTCATGTACCCCCATACAGGGCAGAGCCTTACCTTAAGTAAACTTCTTGGCATTTAGTAAGCAAATCTCTCTGATCATCTCACAGTGCTCTTGTGCAATGACATAAAAGTTGGTACACATTTTTTCTCTTATGAGCTTACCTCCAGGAAGATGAGAAACCGCAAGTAATCCGAGTGCTTTGAATGTAGGCTTTGCATGAAATTCCTACCCTCTCCCCCAATAAATCCTTGGAAACAAAGTTATTTTCAGACGTCCCTGAAGAATCATTTCATCAGATGGCTGAGATCATGAATAATACCTTTATTGATGAGAAATGTAGATCACTTGTTCATCAGTGGGGAAAGATTAAAATGGCACTATTTTTTGGCCAGATCTTTCAGACATGTTTTTTTCCGTACCATGAAACCTTCAGACTTCGCTCTGGCACACATGAATGAATGAACTGGCAGTGGCAGCCCTTTGCCACTGCCAAGATTCTTCTTATCGTCTTCTGTAGATGAAAGGATGGGGAATCTATGGGTCTGCTTTGCATCTCTCACTGCAGGCAAATGTCCCTTTTATCACTGAGAAACACACCAAAACTCAGTTAAGAATTAAGGCACAGACTTGCTGCGTTCAAGCTCAGGTCAGAGCTCAGCAGGGAGTTGGCAGCTGGATCTAAACCTCATGACCACTTGAGGCAGACAGGCAGTATTTTAGCCCTGAACATACTAAGCTACTGTGACACTGGCATTTGTGCCGCTTTTTGGTGTCACTGTTACCAAGCTAGTAAATATAACTGTGAGTCTTCGGTCTTGAGCTGGATTTTAAATTCCACAGCTAAACACCACACTTGCAAAAGCTGCATCTTGGGGTATTGGACTAGTTCCTTATTGTGGCTAGAAGGTTAGTATTTCCAACAGCTTCTGTGTATCAGGCCATTCAGAGCCATCTAGACTTTCTATACACCTTTCAAAATTTGGGCCAGGGTCTTATTTTGAGAAAGTAATGTTTGCTCCACTGTAAAGTTAGTGGCATGCATAACATTCAATACAGACAAGAGGCTGGGCTGAAGACTTCTTAATACTTCAAGTACTTAATTTGCACCCAGCGGAGACAAAGTGAGGCCCCATTTCTACCTCTGCTCCTATGTCAGTTGTCCATTTACGTCCAGTAGGATTGCTTTGGTCTGCAAGCTTTATTCAAAATAACTAAGGTTAGCAGAACCTAATCTGCTAATAGCAATGTATTAATAAGATTTTAGACTTAAGTGTATGAACTTTCAAACAGAATTCAACCGTGATTATGATCCATGCAGCACCAATATTTTCATTTTGTACATTATATATGAGAGATCATGATGGTGGGCTTACTGGAGTTCACCTGTAACATGACTCACGATAAGAAAAGTGCTCTAAGTTTTGGAAGCATCTCCACACTTGTCTATGAATTTCCCTTTAAAATTACTGTCCTATTTCAGCCATATGGCTGAAAACATCTTTCTTCTTTCCTTTGTTCTTAATGCAAAGGATAACTCGGAAGAAGGAAAGATGGTAGCTGCTTTTAAAATACATAGCATTTGAAACTGGAAATAAACAACTTATATGGCATCTCTGGCATTACAACATCTCACATTGAGGTGACATAAGGTGACATTCATCTTTGAAAGCAGCTGAATTCTGAGGCAATAGCTGATGTCTGCAGGAAGAGCTGAATCCTTATTTAACTGGGAATTTCTGGGTGACAGACACTGTGCTGTTTCCACTCCATCAGTTTTCCCCAATTCTTTACCTATGTTAGATATTTACAAGACTATCTACAAGCAAATGTAATGCAAAAAGTGGCACTGAGTTGTTGTTTAATTGTGGCTTGTTGGTTGTTGTGTTGGGTTCTGGTGGGTTTTCATTTGTTTGTTTTGGGGTTTTTTTGGTGTGTTTTTTTGGTGTGTTTGTTGTTGTTGTTTTGTTTGTTGTTTTGGTTTGGTTTAAAGCAACTTCTGAGTGGTCTTACTGAAACTGGAATAAACCTGGCTGACTTTTAAGTAAGTGTCCAGACAGTTTAGTTTTGCCATAACAGGTTAAAATAAGTTCTGTAAATTAGTTTGACTGAAGTGCAGGCTCTTAGCTGTTCTGCTATAAGGATTGTTCTTTCCTATGTAATCTCTACTAAATGTAGCAGAGATGGTTCTGTGATTACTGAACTAGTGGTTTTCAAGAGTTCCAAACTTGTTTACATTGAGAAGGAATGTTTCAGCAGAGATGACTTTTACCTGTTGTTTTAAAAATACTTCTGAGAGCAGCAGGAAAAGGGATGTGTTGCTCAGCAAGTCAAAAAGCATTATTTAATTCTTCATTTTCTTTACTACTTTTTACCTCTGAATCTACATGCAGCTTCAGTGGGTACAGACTTCAGACTTAATAACCAACGTCCACTTTCTTGCTGCTGAAGCATCTGGCCCTACAGGCACTCCATTACATTGAGCAGGAAAGAAAATATCCTGAAAGGTGCCCCAGCATAAGGGAATGGGAGAGTAAGTGTAAATAAAGCAGAGGCTGGGCAGACCAACAAGAAATGTTTAACATTCCATGCTCTCCACAAAGGGCAGGTCAAGGAAAGGGAATGAGTGGTTGGGATGAAGCACATGCCACAGATATTTTTCAAGTACTGTTCAGCAGAGTATATCTGGTCACGTAAACATCCACAACAAACAGAACAGCCTTGTTCTTGAACATGGCAAACCCTCTGAGGTCCTTCTGTGTATGAGAAGATGGGTCTCACTATGCAGGGAGTTGCTGCCATTGCTGAATTCACAGTGGCATGTTTGAATTCATAGGCTCAAAAAATACTGAAAGCTGTGCCCAAGTGCCAGATGTTCTCAGATATGACCAGTTAGACTCTTGCTTGCTCATATCCCAGTCAAACCAATATATCATCAAGCTACATGTGCACTGAATGACTCTGGGCAGGTAGGAGGTGGAAGAAGTGAACTTGTTAAAAGTTGTAACTCAGGGTTTGAGGGGAAAGCAACAGGTTTGATTCTATTTACAGCTCAAGCCACTTAGGGCTTTGAATTTGTGAGACTGTAGTGATGTAAAAGTGATATGAGACCAAAATTATGTTTGGTTTTGGTTTATATTGAAACAACCCATACAATATTTAATAGCAGTTGTCTATGTAGATACGGGTCTTCAGAAAGCTGCAAAACATTCAGCAGAGTCAGATGTTTCTATGAACTAAACCCTCCTCCCTCATGAATCAGTGAAAACCCCATTCCTAGAACTGCCATGCATATGTATAGAAGCAAGAGCATGTCTCCAAAGTAGCTTCACTCAACAGGGAGAAAATAAGCAGCACTCTGCAAACAACAGTATGGAAAAGAGTACTGTTGATGTCATGGATACCCATGAGGAAGACCTATGCCCACTTGCTTATCTGGAGACTATTTTGTTAACATTGTTTGCCCTGCTAGGATAGGACTACCAATGGCTCTTGAAGTGGCAGAAGCCCTCCCCAAGTGTCCCATGAGTTCACACCGTGCTCCAGCTGCTGCAGATATTCAGCAGTGGCCAGAGAAGTTGCGTTGGTTTGCAAAACCTTTATTTATGGTGAAGGAGGGAGAGGTAACTACAATGGGACTACAAATCTCAACTCTGAGGGATTGCAAAGGAACAGAAGAAATGAAAGAGCTTTTTTAATCCCTCTTTGAAAGACTTGAGCATGTTCCAGTTTGGCATTAATAGTTGTCTAGAGTATTATAAGTTTTTGGATGCTATGCTTGTAAATACAGTCATAGTGCAGAAGAATGATGTAGTTCTACTACCTGAGACAGTCACAGTACACATTTTGCCTTTTTTTCTTATTTTTCTATTGGTTAACAGTTAGTGTTAGTAGCTATTTTGCCTCATGCAGTTTGAAGCTCTTTACTGGGTAGTTTGTGTGGTGATCCGGAGAGAGGAAAACTTCCCAGAGCTTGAAAGTTTTGCAGACATGTGGTTTTTAATTATTTTTTTTTTAAGATGGCAGGGTTCAGAAATCTAGCTGGAGTTCATGAACCTATTCTTCCTGTAACTGAAACCCATGTTTTAGTCAGGGTTGATTCAATTTTTAAAATAAATGTTTTCCTAGTTACAGGGAAAGCCAGTGCTATGTATAAGGGGTAGAATAACACCCTTCCAAAATCCATGTGTCATGGGTGGGTGGCCTATATACAGGATAGACATGCACACAAAATCTAGCTTAGAGTAAGAGATTTTTCCTCTCTCCCCATCTGTTCTCTCCCACCTACTTCTCTGCCATAAGTTCTGTCATCTTTCTGCCTTCTCTCTGATCTATTTGCATATCAATTACCATATTTTAAAGAAGTTTGTGGTCATTATTTTAAGTTTCTCTAAATGGAAATTGAGCTCAGTGCCATCAGATTTCAGCAACACAGAGTTTTTGTCCAGTTTTGGCTTAAGTGGAGTTTTCTTATGGAGCTGCATGTCTGAACTTGCCTGAACTTGGATTACTGGCATAAACACAGTGATAAGAGGTTCTTACAGCTTGGGCGTGTCATCTGTCCAGCCTGAGTTACCAACAGCACCTACTGTCTTGAAGTATCTGCAATAGTAGACTTCCCTGCAGAGATGAAAATGCGGACCTTAGGGACATGCCATACTAATGTCTGCCACTTCCAACCTTGCAGCAGGGGAAAGACAGAAGCATCTGTGTTACAAGTGTTCTCCAGTCTTTATGCCTGTGTTCTGCAGCCCTCTTGCCCAGTGGAGTATCACTGGTGTCTCATTGCTCTCCAGGAAAAGCTTCCTGAGGAGAGTAGGATTTTTCCCTTCCTGAACTGTGGTCATATACATTGTATGAAATTACCATTCACACTGAGGAAAATTCCATGTATGGATCAAGGGCAGCACAATCTGAGGTATGCAGTCATCTGCCAAGAACAGACACACTGATTTTCTTCCATGAAATCATGAAATTGCCCTTTGCAATAGGGACATAAATCATTAAAAGCATGTTAGGACATCAGACAGGAAAATGTAAATAGCCATACATAACAGCATCTGTTCCTGATCAGGTTCCATTCTTTCATCTTTAGAAAGATGGCTATTAATTAGCAAGGTCAACACTAGGCTGTTTCTTCGTAACGATGCTCTTCTGAACCACACAAATAATTGATAGTTGCTTGTAGTTTTGCTACGGTAAGCTTCTCTGCAAAGGATTCTTCAGATAAATGGGATAACAAAATTGCCTTAACATAAACAGTTTTGAAGTTAAGCCACGTCTGTGGTATATAGAGGATCCATTTTATTGACAACCATGAGGACTGAATCCTTTGAAATCCTACGTGAAATGAGTTCTAATCATACTGACATTGCTGGTATTGCATCTGAGACTGCAGTCACTGCTTGCAAAGTTGGTATTTATCTGCTGTGCCATGTTCCATCTGCAACATAAAAGCCACCACATTAAAGACTCCAAGAGTGCTGAAACACTCCTGTTAAGCTGCATTTCAATCATAAGCTGCTGTCTGGATTGAAAAATTTTCATTGAACTCACTGGATAAACTGTAGAGTCTCACTGATGACCATGGGATTGAACCTCACAACGGAGTGCAGTATCAGACCCGGAGGCTGGTTTCAAATTCATAACAGGCAAATCCTAAAGCCTAGCACTAAACCATATGGCAAGAGTAAAATCCCAGAGGCACAGCATATGCTAGAGCTAGGTCTCACTAGTCTCCACAGTGCAGATTCTGATTCCACGTCTTTGAAATACAGAAGCAAACTGGAACAAGTTACAACTGTAATTTAATTGTGGATCACAACATTTACAGGCAGTATCTTTCTCATTGACATGATAAAATCACACACTGTTTTTTCAATGAAGTTCATAGCAACTGCTATGGAGGGAGTCTACAGAAGAAAAGGGGAAATGACCTTTATTTCTTTCTCCTGCAGAACATCCCAGTTGCTTCCTGCACAACATCCTGGTCTCTAAATTGGAAATACATGGACCACTTGGTGGATAAGTTGGTTGATTGCACTCAAAGAGTTGCAGTCAATGTCTAGATGTTCAAGTGGAGACCAGCGATGAGTGGCCTTCCTCAGGGATCTGTACTGGGACTGATTCTGTTTAATATCTTTGTTGGTGATATGGACAGTGGCATCAAAGGCACCTTCAGTAAGTTTGGTGTGTCTGACATGCTGGAGGGAAGGAATGCCATCCAGGCAGACCTTGAGAGGCTTGAGAGGTGGGCCCATGCCAACCTCAGGAAGTTCAGCAAGGCCAAGTGCAAGGTTCTGCACCTGGGTTGGGGGCAATCCCAAGCACAAATACAGGCTGGGTGAAGTATGGACAGAGAGTAGACCTGAGGAGAAAGACTTGCAGGTGCTTGTTGTTAAAAAGTTCAACATGAGCCAACAATGTGTGAGTGCATCCCAGAAGGCCAACTGTATCCAGGGCTGCATCAAAAGAAGTGTGGCCAGCAGGTCGAGGGAAGTGATTCTCCCCCTCTACTCCACTCTTGTGAAAACCCACATGGA
>WTSP01026895.1:0-30440 GCA_025331215.1 Actenoides lindsayi | reverse complement strand
CTAAAAATTCATCTTTTTTATGTCCTTTTGATTTTATGTTCTGTAGTTTTCATTTTCAGTGTCTCTGAATTTCAGACGGGGCCGCACCGGTGGGACCGGCCCCGCCGCCGCCCTCCCGCGGGGCACCCCCCCGGCCGAAAGCCTCCGCCAGCGGTGGAGAGCAGCGCGAGGCCCGCGGCGGGCGCGCTGCCCCTTTAAAACTCCCGGAGGGGTGGGAGCTAGTGGAGCCCCCCCGCTCAGCGCCGCTCCGCGCCGGGCGGGGGTGGTCCTGCCGCTGCCAGCGCCCCTCCGCTACCCGGTCAGCGGAATAACGGGCCGGGCCGGGCCAGGACGCCGGCGGGCCCGGCTCCGGGACGCGGCAGCGTGCGGGGCCGGGGTGGCGCTGCCCTCGCCGTTGCCTTCCAGACGCGCTCGACTGGCCTCGCCGCGGCGGCAGAGGCTGCCCGCCCCCTGCGCGCCCCGGGCCGCCCTGCCTCGACGCCGGCGGGTACCGGGTGGCTCCTGCCAAGCGATGCTTGGTGCGGCGGGTGGGCGGTCCTTTTGGGTTCTCCCCGCTCTCTGCTGAGGAGAAGTGGCGGGCGCCGGTGCGGGCAGCCACCGGGGACCCGTGAGTGAGGTAGACAAGCGGCAGCTGTGGGAGCGGAGCGCTAGGGTGGGACGCGGTGTCCCGGGGCTGTCTGGCACGAACTGTGTGAGCCGGTATCGTCGTCCCCGTTTTCCTGGCTGTTTTCCAGCTGTCATTTATAGTAAGGTCTTCGTTCGGCCCTTCGGCAAGGGGAGGCTGCGGTGCCCGACCCCGTTGGCGCGGGGCTGTGGAGGGCCGGTCTGTGTGAAGCTGTCCCGGGCACGCTTTAGTCGAACTGTCAGGTGGGAGCTTACAAGTTCACTTGTCAAAAGTAGTGATTCAGAGTGCAAAAGTGGAAATGTTGGCTTTGCTTTTTGTCTGTTTAGGTGAACAAGTTACTTGAACTGGGTGTTTTTAAGTCGGCTTTTTAAGTTTGGGGGACAATAGCAGTCTTTTGTAAAGGTCACGTCTGCAACTTTGCACAACTGCAGATTTGGTTGTGCTGGAGGGTGAAAGGAAAGTGGCTGCAGCCAAGCATCATTTTAGCCCAGTCTAAGGTGCGCTATAGAATTCATGGATCCTTATAAGGCTGCATAAATAAATGTACCAACAGACAGTGCAATACATGAAAAATATGTCAGTCTTACAGAAGTTTTTAACTTGGAGTCGTTAGTGGAGCTGAGAGGCTGTCTTCTGTTAAAGGCTGGAAAGTCGACGAAGAAATGTAAGGGTGAGGCCCGTGTTGAGCTCGAGAGTGATTTCTCTGAGTCAGAGAAGTGGTGTGAGCGTGGCCCGGTCCTGCAGCTTGTTGTAAGGTGACATCCACTAATTGAGCTGTGGCACAGACAAAACCGTTTTCAGAGAGAAACTTTGTTGTTGAAAGCCTTGTGGGAAGATATTTGGCCAGAAATAGTTAAAGAGGGTTCCTTTGCGCCTTCTGCCCTGGGGGCCTGCTCCTGCTATAGTCAAGTATGGTTTCTGTCATTCCTTAGGAGCAGCATATGCTACAATGTCCAGATTATTATTACCTTTATTTAAGGTACTTATCTAAGCAGGCTTTTAGGGAGCTAGATGTAGCTGGTTTGATGTTTCCAGAGTCATTAAATGAGATGAGGAAAAAAGGCCCAAACTCTTTTAGACTAAATGTCTTGACAACAGGTGAGCTGGCAGAGAGAAGGAGTCTTTTATCTCATAGATGGTTTGTAGATAAACGGAGATCGCACTCATCCCAGGCTATTGATCAATTAAGATCCTGTAAAAATAACAAGGACTAGACCAGTTTTACATGATTGTGACTTGGCAATCTTGTACTGAAGTTATTGGAAGTTTTGACAGACACAGCTTGAGTCTGTATTATATAGCTCATGAATATGAATTTATTTATTCAAGTTAAGCTGCCCTGGAAAACTAACTAGTTAAGTCCTAAGTAAAACCCCGACCCCAAAACTCAAGAGCTTATTTTTAATTTTAGTGGAGCTGAAAACTTGTAGTATTTTGAATGAAGCAGCTGAACAGAGCTGCACCTTTAGGACCCACTTTGAGTGCTTGTGATGGGCTCGACTACAAGGGAGGCGTTTTTAACAGCTCTTGAGTTCTGCTGCGTGAGTGCATGGCAGAAGTTTATAGAGTGCATTGATAGTCTGTTTTTCCTACTGTCTTTTCCCCTGTACATTCCCTTGTATTTCAGCTCTGCAAAATTTCAAAGCTAGGCATTTACAAAGTAAAGAGAGTAGATGGACATCTGAACTGAAGTTAGTGGATGATTTGTCTCATTCTTATGGAAGATGGTGAAAGTGATATAATTCTTAATTAAATTGAGTGAGCTACTTAGGAAAACCAGCGTGTTTCTGGCACATATCTGACAGGCTTTGTGGCCTGTTTTTTCTCTTCTATGTTACACTTTAGTCCTTCTGTGTTGGTATTCATGTGGGATTCTCCTCTGTGCTATCTCAGAAACTGCAGAAAAATTAACTCAGTTGGTTTTTTATTTTAATAATAGCTCATAATTCAGCTTTAAAGCACCTTTGTTTGGATTGCAGTACTTTAAGCCAGCAAAAATGCAATTCTTAATTTAAAGGTATCCCATCTGATTCAAAGCCCACTGGAATCTGTAGGAAGATTTGTGTTGGGTTTACGCTGCCAAACTTCAAACCTTCAGTGCTGACTTACGCCTGAGACATCATATGTGTCACAGGGAGCGATAAACAGTTCATCTGTTGCATTTTGGACACTTGGCTTAAGATGTGAATCTAAAATTTTACTTCCTTCTCATATTCTGAGCTTGTTTGTTTTGTTATTTTTTTTTTTAAAGCTAATAATCTGTGCAGCTGAAATTTGTAATTAAAATTTATCCTTGTCTTACTAAGTTGTATTATTGTGCTTTTAGGTTTTATATGCTGATATTTAATTTTTTTTCCCCTTAAATTTCTTAAGGTACTTGTTTAGGATTTCTTTCCTAGTTTTATGACTTTTTGAATGGACTGCTCACAGAGATTCAGATATTGCCACACCTCTGAGAGCATTCTTAGTTTTGTTGCTGTTGATGATACGATCAGTCCCTAGGTTTTTGGTTTTGCTTTAGTCTGCACGTACCCAGATTAAAGGCAGAATTTTGTCTGGTAAGATCATATTTTGCATTGTAAATTAGCATACTGGTGATGATTTAAGTGTTAATAGGATGATGGAAGTATCTGCTAAACTGAGTAAAAATCCACTTGAACAGTGGGAGAAACTTGATCCAGACCCAGGCCCTGCAATTGTGTCTTTTTGATAGAGTTCAGTTGAAACCTAGAATGGAATAGCAGATTTTTTTTTTTATCGTTATAGTCAAAACCTAAACAGCTCCAGTGATGTTAATCGGGCTCAAACTGCAAAGATTTTTCCCTGAGTTTTCAGATCTCTCAGCATTTTTGAAAAATAAGAGGGCAGAGTTGCTCTTCTGAAGAGCTGTGTGCTCGCTGCTTTCTGCGGCACTGCTGACCTGCTCCCCCAGGACCATTTGCTGGCTCTGCTGAAGCTGGGGGCATCTGGGAGTTGCATGTCCTTGGCAATGGATGGAAGCCCTTCCCTGAAGGTGTGGGGCGCTGCTTCCACTTTGGTACAACTGTAGTAAAACATCAGTTTATATGAATGCTGTAAATCTGTTTTATTAGCCCAGCTGCCATTCCTAACACTTCCACTTCTGATTTATGTTGGTGAGAAGGCTCGGTGGGAAGCGTGACAGCTGCAGTAGCTTCTCGATAGATGAGTAAATATTGTACCTCTGATAGTCCCCAACCTTTTTTATCCAGGGCTATATCCACCCTCCCCATTAGAATTTTTCACACACTTGGCCCAGATCTCTCTCTTCTTTCACACAGCAGTGGAAGCACAAAGCATGTAAAAGTGATCCCCAGGAAAAACCCCTCGGGTAAGGGGCACAGCAGCAGTTGTAGAATGGCTCTGCTTTCTCACATGTTGGCTTCCCTGCCACGGGGAGCCTGCTGGGGTACATGTGTGATGGGTGAGCAGTCAGCCCCCAGTTAGAGCTGAGCTTTCATGCTATTGTTGTGAGATCTGGTTGTCCTAGAGGTGAAGGAGAACTGTGGTGTGTAAGCCACTTTTTGTATAGGCTGTATAAGGTGAAAAAAGAAGAAATAGATCTTTCCAATTCTGTAGGCTAAGCTGTTTTTTTGGTATCAATATATCCTAATATGTTAATTAGGAATTGTTTCTACACCCACTGAACAAAGCTTTATCAGCAGTGAGTACTTGCAGTTTAGACCAGGAGGGGGGAAAACCCCCCCACCTTATTTTTTAGTACAACATGTGTTATCTAAGGAAGGGGTTTAACTGTATATATAGATTTTTATTTTTTTCTTATTAGGAGTCTCATCTCCATCAGGAGTTGTTGGTATAACCAAACCAGCACAGCTTCTGCAGTGTTAATTAGCACTTTACTTTCTTTTTTTTACTTTTGCTTTAGTAGCAGATTAGCCTGTTACATGGGCCCTGCCTGCTTTTAACTGGAAAAGTTCAAATGTGACTACACGTTCCTGTCTGGAGTGACGTTTTTAGTGGAGCATGACTATAAAGTTACAGTTATATATGTACTTTCATATTTTGTTTTCCATAGAAAAAGGATTCAAACTGCAGCTGTAGTGAGGGAAGTTTTAAATCTCAGGCAGGTGAGGTATTCAGTAGAGAAAGAAGCTCTAAGTAGTGTTGATACTGTGTTCACATTTCTATGCAACACTCTCTAAATCTAAAAGTTCATGAGATACTTAATAGCTAAAGTGTTTGTCAGCATTGACTCAAGCTTGGTTAGGGCAGTGTTAAAGAAATTATTTGGGGGGCAATAGTAAATGGTGATTACCATCATTTAGTAGTCATATTTCAGCAGTTTGGAGGATGTATTTCTCGAACGCATTCAGCAGTGTGGCCAGGTGACCAAGGCCAACAGCATCCTGGCCTGTATTAGAAGTAGTGTGGCCAGCAGGAGTAGGGAAGTGATTGTACTCTTACACGGTCAAAAACTTTGGAGGACTCCAGACTGTCAGAATTCCTTAGTTTTCTGACATTCATCCACCTGGGGTTTGTGTAGTACAGAGTACACAGGTGATGTCAAGAAGTATGTCACTGTTGGGCAAGATTGGGACAAACAGGCTACCTCATGCAGTGTATGGCTGTGGCAAAATAATTTTTGAAGGCTGACAAAGAGCTTTGTTTTCCTGCCAGTTGTAAAGACTTACTCTTAAAAATAACTTCCTCAGCTGGAGCTGTCAAGACACTTTTTTTTTCTAGATAACTAGTTAAGACAGATAGTTAAGTTTTCCTCGCCCTCTTCTCCTCACCCCCCTGCCAAGACAACAGATGTTTTGGGCAGTGGTTTTGGTTTTTAAACCCTGTGCATATCACTTACTGTATCTGGCTATCTCAGATGCTGCATTTCTTTTTGGTGGTTGTCATGATAGTATCATAAGCCAGTCTGTAGATCAGGATAAGGAGACTGTTGGAAGGTGTTAAATGCCATCCAGCGAGGGAAGGCAGTATGTCACGGATCAGTAGTTTCCAGCCCATAGACTGTCCTTGGACAGTACCTTGATGGTCTAGGGAAAGTGATGAGAAAAGTAAGCTAACAAACTCAGTACACCCGTGCCTTTTGCAGTTTCTCAGTTGGTCTAAACATGAAGGGTCCATAAAGTGGGAAAGATTCACCACTACCACTAACAAAGACACAAGGACATCCATTTGTGTCTTGTCTTGATGTCCAGGACGTTCCTTTATGAGGCAGCTTTGTTACTTAGCTATCAGCTCATTTAGGTAGGCACAAAGTATCTTGGCTTCCCCCCTCCCCCCAAAAAAAACCCCAACCAACCAAGAAACAAAAAAACAAAACAAAAACCCACCAAAAAAACCCCCAAACCAAAACAACTTTAAGCAGAACTTTGTACAGTTCCTAGGACTAAGGTTGGGTGGTGGAAGGAGAGACTCTTTCCTACAGGTTTTAGTGTTATATTTTTTCTTTCAGACAGGTGCCTGAAGTTGGTGAGAATATCATCCTTCTCATCGAAGCTTGTATGTTCTGGCTGCAGTGCAGATACATTATTTTTGCAGAGAGCTCTAGGGAAGTGTCACGTACCTACAGTGGCTCGTGCCACCAGCAGGCTTGGTGTGCTGAACAGCACAACGGAGAGCGGGGACTGACGCTGTAGCCAGTAGAGCTGCTACCCCACAGAAATGGGACTGGAAGTCAGGAGTCCCGACTCTCAGCATTCTTGGCTGTTTTACAAATAGCTGGCCTTGTGACAACTTTTTAGCAGTTCTGCCAAAGAAAATAATCTCTAACTTTACTTCGTTTGGTGGAAAAAAGCACAGCTAGAAACAGTCTGCACAGTTGGGATCCTTATAAAGGATGGTCTAACAAGGTTCCATAGGAACAGAATTTTTCCATTGTCTTAATTTTGTTAGAAAGGTTAAATTTTAGAGTTCTGGATATACTGGGATTCCTCTCTGCTTGTATGTTCTGTATTTATTGCTATTGCATTTTTATTTTATTCCCCCTCCCCCCCCGAGGTGACCCTTACCACTTAGAATAGACTCAGTTGGGTGATGACTTGAATTGTGCAAACTGTATAGTGAAGATGGTTCTTTTTAGTTACACTGTGGAAGCACGTGGTGGACAGGGCAGATGAAAGATGGGCATATTCTCACAGCTAAGGCAGTTTTGCGTTGCTTTTGGAGCTGGAGTCTTCTCTTGCCTCTGCTCCTAAAATTCCTCCCCATCATGTACACTTGCACAAGGTCCCTGTGAGAGGACTATCAGCTTAAAGCAGAAACGAAGATTGGAGGCGGGAAAAGTTTCCTAAGCGCTGTCTGGTTGTAGGAGGGCTCTACTCTGTGTGTTTCATGCTGTGAAAGCTTGTCAGGTTCTTGATGAACTCCATTTCCCACCTTGGTCTTGTCTCTCCGTGTGTAATATAGTGAGAATATTCTTGCTTTTTAAGAGATTGTACAGTTATAGTTGCTAAAACAAAAAAAATCATAGATTGATGAAGCTGCCAATGGGTATGTTGTGAAAAAGGGGGACATGTGCTTTTAATATATAGTTAAGGTGTAACTGAAGCTGCAAAATGGTGAATAGCCCTCAACCCAGTAAAAGGGCCTGGGGACTTGATGAGGAATGTGATTTTTATGAATACAATTTTATGTGCTGATATAAACTGATTTAAGGTTTCAAAAGTAACTGTGCTTTTCTTGTTTTGAGGTGTTTGACTTGGTAACTCTTACAGTCCCAAGACACAACACTTGAGATAATTAAGCCTAGACACTTTATGCTCTTAGAGCATTTAGGAGCCCCCAAATGAGTTTGTTAAAACCATTTTTCCTGAAAGAAGTTACATTTTAGCAATTTAGCTGAAATACTGAAACACTAAATGTGAGAAGAATGGGAACCCAAGTTCTTGAGCAGAAATATTACAATAAGGGGGGGGGGGGGGTTGTTCTGTGTCCAAAGGGTTGAAAAATGTTTGCTAGAAAAATGTCAATTAAATGTAACCTAATTCTCTGTTACTGGAATTTAATGGTGCTTGTTAAGGTTTTCTGCCACAAAAAGGCTGTAATGCACTATTTCTGTAATAACTCCATGTAAGTCAGGAGAATGGTGCTGAGGAGCTGTTCCACCGTGTACTGTAAGAGTTTGTCACCAAGCTGTGGCGCTGATTTGCTTCTCTGAGGCGGGCTGATGGTTCAGACTTCCTCAGCAGTTCAGAGAAGGGGTAGTTGAGCAG
Organism: Actenoides lindsayi; assembly: GCA_025331215.1. NCBI lineage: Eukaryota > Metazoa > Chordata > Aves > Coraciiformes > Alcedinidae > Actenoides > Actenoides lindsayi. The sequence continues at coordinate 22,607 of WTSP01026895.1, read as the reverse complement.
TTCCAGAATCAAGATCTCCAGGTATGACCTGTTCTGACTCTGAGGAGAAAGCCTACTCTTAAGAGGAGCTGCTGCTTCTTGAGGCTCCCATGGCATTGGTAATATGATTTATGGCAATGCATAGGTTTGTAGTCAGATGTTTTTTCTAGCTCTGCCTAATTTTATTCTCTTCCCCATCACCCTGTGTTTGATGCTCTTGGTTGACAGGAGTCTAACATTACACTGGGAAATACTGTTTTCAAGAGATGAGAGAACAGTAACCTACTACTAACACAGTTGCACTTCTAGCCTGAATTTAGTCATTGGGGCATGTTAATGATGCTTCAGGAGCTTTTAACAGCATTCTTAGGTTATGCTCCTGAACCAATACACTGGACTAACTTCACTTTGAAAACCATGATAAAGTAATAGTTGTGTAGTAGTTCCTGAAAACACATTTAGAAAGAAATTGCTGGGGAAAATAATCCCCCCACCCTCTCGTAAGAGTAAGTGGTAATGTTCTGGACATAGCAATCTATATGACCTGTAGACCAGGAATAGATTAAAAAGACCCCAAATTTTACCTTAGAGGATAATTAAGATATCTTACCCTATACTAATTCACTCCTTGCCACTTGTACTGGTAAGAATCAGGTAATATAATAAGGGGGACAGTTTAGTAACAGAAATTTTGTGAACCTTACTTTAGTTTATGACCTCAGATGAAGTTCAGCTAGTTCCCCTTTCATATAAACACCTTCTAAATAAAATGTATTCCCATACAAGTATGTAAATACATTCTATACAGTCACCAAAAGGTAACATTAATGGTATCTGCCAGGTATTAAAATCATGCCAGGTAACAAAAAGAACAAAAAGTAGTGCTGCTTTCAAGCTTTGGACAGTGTCATGGCTATCCAAGAAGGAGCTGGGAAAAAATTTCATCCTCAGTCAGAAGTGTACAAAGTAGCTAAGAACAGAGTATCTTTTCAACTGTCAAGGGGCAGTAGAGCCCTTCACCAAATGAATACAGTCAGCACAGAAGGGATCCATTCTTTTGTCCTTGCTTATTAAGAAGGCAAAGCTAAACCTTGCTCTGCATCAGCATCCAGGCCTACTAGCTAAAAAAACTTCCCCTTCAAAGGAGTCATTAGTATCTCAGCTTTGAGCTAGCACATCTATAGATTAAGACTTCTCTAACATCACTAGTACAGAAGTTGGGAATAATGGTCACAGACTGGTTTATTTATTTATTTATTTAAATTTGAATAGGTGATGTACATATTTATCAAGAGACAATTCCACTATTTTCCAGAAGCATATCATAGATGGGAACATGCTTTTTACAGCTTTGTCAGTTTTCTTTTTCCTGAGTTTCTTCTGTCATCAGAAAACTACCCTTGCAAGCTCAAACAGAACCTGTGGAATAGCAAACACATTGATATGAATTTTTATTTGATTTCATAATCCTTGAAACAGCTTACACTGTGAACAAGATAATCTGAAAAAAACCCCTATAGCTGCAATTCAAAATTTACTTGCAAAGAACTGAAGACTCATCCCCTTGTTCAGTACATTACCTTAATAAAATAATCTTGGTTCTCAAATTATGAAGCATACAAATTACACGTGTTACTACATTTGCAGTGTGATAGTGGAGGAAAAAAAAAAACCCAAAACCCACAAACCACCAACCTCTATGGTGATGAGTATTACTATCATCCACTCAAGGCGCAGAGCATGCTTTTCATTCAGGTGGTTTCGCATTAGGTCTGTCAGCTCCATGCAGTGCTGAAGCTTTTCATTCATTACCTGCAAGAGATTCCAAATATATTGCAAATCTGGATTCCATAAGTGGAATGAGATCACTAAATAAAGGAACATAATCCACAGAAGGGCTCACTGAGCAGAAATGGAACGGTGTTAAAACTCTTCCGCAAAAGAATAGAACGAAAAGTCCTGTAAGGCAACATGCACAATCAACTGAAGTTTCAACATAAATTAATCTGTTATTTCAATAAGTTCACTAAAATAATAGAAATTTAGATATGCACCTGCAGGTATTAAACTGCTTCTGGGTGATATCTACTCATGAAAACGGGCACAAGCAAAAGAAGTGCAGCTTACTGAAATGCCCTGAAAGTAACTTATGTATTTAAGGTTGCTGTACCACCAGAGGAGGTAGAATTGTGCTTCTTATTCTGACTCAGCAGTAAACAATGTCACCCTTCAATGAACTGACCTGAATGAATGAATACAGAGCAATATTCATGTCTATAAGCAGACTGCTTCGCATCTCAGTTTAACTGGTTTTCTCGCACTTTTCAGAACAAGAATTAGATTTCCTCCTCTTAAAACTATTTAAAGCCTAATTTAGTGGCTCGGGAAATAAGCAATCCATTCATGGGAGGCAGGGTTGTTAAACTAAACTGGGCAAAAGATGCAAGTTGGTTATGAACACATGGAAAAGGGGAAAGTGTACAGGATCCCATTATTTTTTTACCCAGTTTCTACAATTAAAACAGACATTTCATGAAGCAGCCTGTAACCCTGCCAAAGACAGCTGATGAGAGTGTGGAAAATTCTCAACAGTACGACACCTACCTTAACTCTGCGGTTAATGTTGAGAAACTGGCAAGTCTTGTCATAAAGCTCTTCCAGTTTTTCTCTGTCCCAGTAGAAGTCAGGTGTTATTAGCAGGTCTGAACTCAGATTTATACGATGTCTAAAAAAGAATGGGTACTACAGTAATTCAAACTTCCTTTTGGTGATTATAGGAGCAGTTAAACAGGAAAACATTTCCAGTAATTTTAAGTAAAAAATTAAAAGAATCCCCTCTCATAATAAAAATCCCAGTTGTAGTGATTGTTTAAAATTGGTCACATCTCCTCAAACTTCTCTGAGATCACTGTACTTACTGTGTTAAGTTTTGAGCATAAAGACTTTTGCCTTATGGCAACATTGCCTCCTTACCTTGTCACCTTCCTTAACTTTTGGTATCTGCAGAGAAGTCCCTGACTATGCTAGCAGCTTGCTGAAGCAGTACATGAATTAAAGTTACTGGGGAGCTCCTTAACAGCTTATTTGTATCTCAAACCCTCAAGTGTGACTGGTACTGCATGCTGGATATGTGAACACAGCACACCTTCCAGAACTAGGCTACAGTCTCTGCATTATAAAGGTGAAGAGCTAATGTCTCCCGCCCTCAACCTACTGCTCACATAAGATACTTGAAACAACAGTCCTTCAAGTAAGGATATAAAATCCAATGCTTAAAATAAGAATTTTAATTTACCTTTTCCTTCACTGATCTTGAAATTATTATTATTATTTTTTAAAATAAAGGAATGTGTAATGCTCTGTATTCTCCGTGGCAAAATTTCACTTCAGAGTGGAAAAAAGCCCTCAAATTCTTACAATGTAACAGGGGTTTCTGAGCAAGTTCAGGTAAGAACAGAACTCAAGAAAAGTTATACTAACCCTAGGATGTAGTTAACAGTTCTACCTACCACTGTCCTTCCTCCTTATGAGAGGTTATGAGACTTGTTGCTGGACCCAGGAAGAGAAAAGGGTGGGGAATTTGGCCACTTAAAATATGCTGCTTAAGGCCTGTCTATAGTTGAGATGCCATAATGTGAGTGGTGAGCCAGTGGGTCCTTTAACATAAACAGCACACAGTCTCCAGCCAAAAGAAGGTTGGAGGAACTCCCCCCTGCCCCACCCGGCTGCGTTTAGTGTGTATTCTGGTCTTTGTGTCACGCCTATCTTAATTTTTAAGTTCTGTGTAATACCATTCCTTGGATGTAAACAAACACACACAACAAAAACCCCCTTACCTTAATGCAAAGAGTTCTCCAATCTTCTGCATTACATCTGCATGAGACAGTTTTACCTTCCTTCGTGACTTGAGTATCTGAAAAGTAACATGTTTTTCACTGCTTGATCAAGGAGCATGTACTAGTAGTTTCTAAGAAGTTTGCAGTTTTACATCCTGAAGTGTGTACGAGTTAAAATCTGAATGCATATCATACTTAGTTACATCTGAGTTTTGTTTACTTAGTGCCTTGTTTATCTAGCTTTATAAGATTATCACCATGCAATTGTTCATCCAGGTTTTTCAATAAATCACTGAGTATGTCATCAAGTATCTACACAAAATCCTGGAGCATTTTCTATGAACAATTTCCTGAACAAGAGATCACTTGTTTGTTCTTCCTACTATTGTTAAATCATGACAGTGTTCTTTTACCTTGCCACTACTTAGCCTTTTTATACTTCTTCCTTACAACAAACAATGCATTACCATTTATTTCCTTCATTAAAAAAAATAAAAATATTTTCTCTTTTGAACTCTACAAATCTCATTTTTGTATGTTACATTGTATGAGCTTTGTACTTTAATTAATCTCATGAAAACCTGTCATTTTAAGTAATTCACTCAAACTCTGTCATTATATTCAAGTTAAAGCACACTACTTCCAGCCCAAGCTACCACACACCGTGTTTGGCCAGGTTTTTAAATGCCACTTGTCTTGTTATGCGTACACATTCAACAGTGGCAGGTGACAGCAGCACAACATGGGAAGCATTATTCCAATCCAGAAGCCCACTCCTGACCCTTTAAAGACTGATAGTTTCTTGTCCTACCACATTGAAGGTATTCTGAGCTTCTCTACACTGATGGCTTTGCCATTGAATGCGTTAAGTGTACAGTTGCTTTTTCCACATCCTCAGCTGTATCTGGACTAGTATTTTTCAAAGTACAGGAGAAAAGGAGGGGAGAGGTACAAACAAGACCTCACCTCAGGAATTGATTGGATAGATTCCACGAAGTTATCCAGTAACGATTCCCAAATAGCCAGCTTTACTGCAACACAGAGGTGACAGAACACTGTGAGAGGTATATATGCTTTCAACTAATCCTAACTTTAAAGCATGCTGCTTCAAGACAAGTTGATGCATACAAACATTATTTGCAAGTTACCATTAGTATTACACAATCAACAGTTCATCTACAAACACATCTGAGTTGGGCACTGACACAGCTCTGCATGCAGAACCATCTTGAGCACAGCTCTCTTCTCCAAATGATCACTTCAGACCCTGGAGTTTTTGCTTCAGCTCAAAAGTTGTGCATTTAAATGCTCTGATTGTATGTAAAAAGCTTTTGCAAACTATGTTCCAAGGAGGCTGGAAGATAATGAACCGTGTTGGAGTCAGGCTGACTTCATGCGGTGCTTCTCAAGAATCTCCACTGCATTTCTAGTGTCCTGCAGAACTCTCATTCTCCATTTGTCCAGTACCTGATGCAGCCTGCTCAGGCCATGGAGAGTTACCTTGTATAGACACAGCACCTGTACTTGCTGAAACTAAATTCAAACTTGGGCAACTCCCATTTTATTTTTAGGTGAATATACTGTTCTCTGAAGATACAACTTCTCTTCAATGGAAGCTGTTGAGCGCAGGCAATGGCAACAAATTCCACTATGCCTCAGGTCAAGCCAGGAAAGATGTTTCTACAAGAAGATAGTAACTTACACCTTTGCTCTTTCAGCCCATAGATTCCCAGACAAGAATTAAGTAGCAACAGATGAAAAATTAACCCTATTCTCTCAAAAAAAATTAATCAGGGAAGATTTAATTGTCAAAATGAACTCATTCATAGTAGCAATCAATAGTATCACCTAGTCAGAATGCCAATGCCAAGCTTTTTTCCACACTCATCTTTTGCATACAGAGGCCAAATCCAAGTCAGTGACATTTAATTTAGCCCCTGAAAAAAAGCCAATGGGCATTTCAGCTCTCTCTGATTATTATATTGACAGAGACTATTTGGTTTCTGCTGTGTCATAAATTTGACTTGGTCTGTACCTGCATCCTTTATTCTTATTTAACATTACTGAATGTTTTCCTTTATGATGTGCACATCTCACACTAACATAAGTTGGCACCGAGTATCTCCTGGGAATAAATCCCTTGCTCCCATTATATGTGGCACCACTCTTCCATGCAGTGGCTTTACGAATAGGAAAACTATAGAGAATGAAAGGCTTTTTTTTCCTCAATAGCTCTTCCTTCAACAGTCAAGAACCATTTAGTTATAATGTGCTCCTTGATCAAACGGTGTATTATTTTAAAAACACATGTTCTGTTTCTTGATGTCTCTTCTGTTTAAAGGTGCACTTCTGCAAATACTACGGAAATCCTGTAACTGACCCTAAAAGTAGTAGGGGTAGACAGACCAAGTTTCTTTTAAAGGTCTTCTTGAGGATGACCTTACTGCTGCTAGCTTTTACTCTCACTTCCTACCTCATTTGAAGTCTGAAGCAGCAAAGAGGTGCATTTCCTCAAGCAGCAGCACCACTGCTAAGCCAGACTTCTCAGTGCCTCCTGCTGTCTTCTGCCATGGCTAATAAGCCTGGAAAACATTATCTGTGACTCTGGTCCACACCTTTGATACTGGTACACCTCCCCAGCTGGGATTCATTGTTCTACATTACTTCTTTAGCTGGCATCTAGCTTACTCTGTTAGAGGAAATGATGTCAGGATGAATTACCCAAGATTACTGACAGGTTTCTATTACTGGACTCGACACTTGTTGCTATCCTAGAATAGTTCTCAGGGGTGGGGAACAGGATGCTCAGCAGAATGCATAGCTTTTGCAAAGTACGTTTATTAACGTGCTTTGTTCACCTTTAAGATGATTTACATTGAACAAGGTAATTCCAATTTACAGAAAAGAAGGTAAAAGCTTTGAAAACTAATCCTACACTGAAGCACATGCAATCTTTACAGAGTTTGCCTAAATCAGACACCGTCTTTTTCAACATGTCACTGTACAAGTCCCACTTAGAATGACATTTTACAAAATCTGTACCATAGGCTGATACTACAAACTATATTAACTTACCAGAAAGACAAAGAGCATTTGAAAAGGCAAATTTCTGCAGAACAACTTCATCAATATCCAGCTCAGAATTTAACAAGATTTCTCCTTTATGAAGCTTTGACTGACCTCTGTTAAAACAGGATTGAAGCATCTTCATTGACTAAGCCACCAGCAAAGGAATGTTTAAATGATCAACAAGGCAAGAAAGGTTGGTTGTCTGCTTATATAAAGTATGCCATATCTATATGGATATCACGCTCATCCTTGCGTCTTACTCACGTTTAACCTGACAATAACCAGAACAAATCACTGAAAATTAGTTCCTCAGTCTACCAGTATTATGACCAATTTTTCTAGGTTTAAATGACACTGCAGCAGGCTATGATGCGACAGCAACCTACAGCATTACTAGATACACACAGATAATTCACAGCTAGCAGGATGCTGCCCTCTCTGCTTCTCACTGTCTCCTGTACTATCTTTCTGTTTTACATTTTTTTTTCTGGCACATTTATCAACATTGCTCCCTCCCTGCTATGATAGTACTTTCCAAAAAACCTCTATTGCGTAAGGGGCCAGGAGCAAAGAAAAGGCAGCATAAGAGTCAATGTCTATCTCACTATGAACCCTGCATAAACACAGTGGAATATGTCAAGAATCACAAATTACATAACTGGATAGTACATGCAGTTTTCAAAAGGCCAGGAACAAGAAAACCACAAAAAAACCCCAAAATAAAAACCCCACCAAACCCACAAACCAAAATCTGTCCTCTTATCAGGTTACCCTAAACAATCTCACCTCATTAGCTCAGCTCCTAGTGCTACTATATCCTGTCTAGAAGTTGTTTTTTGGTGCTGTTGGAAAATTAATGTATTTAGTAGTTTACATTGAGAAATATTTCTGTAGACATGATTTGCTCCCCATAATGAAAAAAAAGTGCTGAGCGAGGCAAGACAACTTGCCAGGTTTATTGTTCCACAGTATTCAAGTTATAACTTCCCTAGGAAGTGAAGTATGTGCAGAATTACATCTTTGTACATGAACCTGGAGGGCACTAAAGAAAGCTTATGCAGAGAATCCTCTATAAAATGAGACTTTTTTCTTTTCTGTGAGGACCATAGTTTCTGTATGGGATTGCTGAAGAACATGGTCCGTTGTGTTGGCATGGAGCTTCACAGTTTACAAACTCTACTACATATCTAAGTCACAAAGGCCAGTACTTGCAAATTTAGCAGTACAGCAACATTTGCCAACTCAAGATCTACCGTTTTCTCCTTATCTTACAAATTTGAAAAAAAGATTAAGGACAAGTATATTTTTACTAGTTGATTTCACTTGAATTTGTTTTAGGTGACTATTAGCTTTTATATAAAGAGTGCCTGAAGATACTTACTCTCCTATTCTATAGTTCATCTCTTCATTCTCCCAATGGACTAGTGCAACTTCGTATGGCTGAATTTCATGCTGTTCTAGCACTCGCATGATATTCTTCATCTAAGACAAAGACAATTGCACACACAGGAACAGTTACCATGCAGCAGACGATCAAAGATCTCGCTTATAATAGGTTGATGAATCCAACTTTCATCATGCTGAAGTTATATAAGTAACAATGAATAGATGTGTGAAGCAGTGAAATGTTTATTAACACGGTTGACTTCTGAAGCTATCTGTAGCTGTGTGGAAGAATCTGTGGCTAGGAACAACTCCAAGGAATCTGTGAAGACTAAAATGTCATATAATGTCTGCATATATAAAGGAGGGTAAGGATTAACCACAGCAGCAGTAAAGACAATGCAGATGTAGTCAGTGTTACAATGAGTGGTACAAGATTTTGGCAAGTGTTTGAGCATAGAAATGAATCTTTAGGATAAGAACACCTTTAGGTGGCTGTTTCTGCCAAAATTACTAGTTTGCTGCTAAAATCCATAGTTTTGTTTGAGCTACCAGAGCTTGGGTTGTATTACAGAAATCCTTTACCAATACAGAAATCTGTAAAAATGGTTTCATCTACCCACACTCAACCCTGTAAACTGTTAAATGTGCAATTTTACTTGCAGAAGTAATCTTGTTGTTATTTTACTGTCAAGCATACTAAAACCTGATGCAGGAAGAAAGAACCCTTCTCTCACAAAACTTTTTCCTCTGACATCTGACTTAGGAGCCCTCATCCTTATCCCTTTCTACAAGGCTTCCCTCATAAAAATCATTCTGCAAATCAAATTCTGAACTAAGAAAGAGCACTCAGCTACAGATTTTTAAAAGGCATTTAGCTACACAAGAGCCAATAAAAACCCAACAAACTCACAACACACTTTTGATGCCTAAATTCTTTAAAGAGATTAATCTTCTGTAAGTCGTAATTAAAACACTCTCTTCAAACTAATAGGTAACAATTAATTTTAAGTCAAAACTGTATGCTAGTAAATTGCTCATGAAGCATATACTCCAGGTTAAGTACTGTAAAAAAAAAAAATTTTTTAAAAAATTGTTAGATCACTTGCAGTGCTAGCTTGCTTCACTGCTTTCAAGAATTTTGGTGATAGTATCTAAGACACAATAACATTTTCACTGAAAAAATCCTAACCCTACAGCTGCAACTGCTTGTCTCATAATCCTGAATTTAGTATTAGCATGCCTAATACCTGACATATATTCCAAGTCTCGTGATAAAAAAGGGCGTGAAAAATTATTTTCATTTTTTAAGCAAGGAAGTGTCTGCTGTTAGGCCAGTCAGCGTGGCCAACCAGCTATGCCATGTTCGGGGACAGTTCAGCAATGCAAACCCTGCTGCAATGATGCCAGATCAATAGCCAATGCATAACGTTAACAGGCCACACTTCAAGAGCGTGTTCACATGGATTCGGGTGCTCTTGCTGGCTGTGTCATTCCTAATACAATAAAAATGATGGTGTTAACAGACTTAACAATCCACCCCAGAACTACAACCAGCTCAGGCTTCTCAGGGCCAGTACAGAGCAAGATTTATCAAAGCTTTACAGATCATAACCGACGCTGTGAAATTCATAGGTCTTGTAATACGCAGGCATCCAAAGTTCTGCCATTGCTCCAACTGTTTCAGGGGCAGCTTTCTTTTGGCTAGTCAGAACAATACAAAGGCTTCCACTGACTAATGTCAGTTTCTTCTAGGCCCAGCCTAATTTTATAGAAGGGATTACCTGTGACACAGTACATTTAATGAGATGAGATGTTTTGGATTCACTAAATGCAAACTTGCTATTACAGGCAATCATACAATTTCCCTTATTTTTTTTAAACAAAACCAACAAAAAAACCCAACTAAACAAAAAAGCCAACCAAATACCAAAACAACAACAAAAAATCAACAACAGCAACCAAAAAAATACACAAAAAAACCCAAACAAACAAAAAAAGGCCAAACCAATAGATGAAACTCCACCTCAAAGCTAGTTTTGCTTTTTGTCCTTGCTATTTTTGGTGTGGAGGCTATAATTTTCTTGTATCTGAAAATGGTATTTTATGTTTCTATTAATGATTAGTCTGTAGTTATTACTTCTGTTAGTTTAAAATAGTTTTTCTTCTCCCAATAGCGATTCTGAAATACTTTTTAAAAGTCCATCCATTCACAGCGATTCTCTGTATTCTGTTTTACTGAATTACTTTCAGTTTCTGTTCTACAGCCTAGTGGTTTTTCTTTTTTTTTTTCCATCTTCGTTTCCGTTTATTAAAATCTGCATAAAAATATCTCATCTATTCCATCAAGTTGTTTGAAGTCAAAACTTTTGACTATGATTTCAATAACCAGAAAGAAGCAGTCTTTCTCTTTTATAAATAAAATTAACAAGGGACCAAAGTTCCTAATACTCACAAGAAAAACATGGTATCCAATTTTTAAAAGGTACTTAAGCAAGTACAACAAAACAAGATTTTTCAGAGTACGCCAGTGGGTAGAGGTGCCCAACTCATAAAAATCAACAGGAGTTAGCTAGTCTTCAGTAACACCTGTGAACCAGTAGCAGAGTTACAGCCATAGCATCCTAACTGTGCTACAGGCAAGGTTTGAAGGGAGAACCAGTATCTTTTTTTGTAGGCCAGCTGATATACTCAACTGCGCCCCGTAATAGCCAGGAAATCGTGAATATTTCAGATCTGAAACAGAAAAAGTGAACTTGAATCCTGAAATTGTTCATGTCTGGAAACAACCACTCTGTGTTTTAATTTACCTTAATGAAAATCCTCCTGTGAACTTCTGTGCATCTCAGTATAAGCTCTTTAATATACCATTTAATGTCACATACTCTGCCTACAGATAAGATCGATACTTTTTCTCGATCTAGAATCCAGTTTTATTTAACAACAGCAATAAAAATCAATATATTAAAAAAACCAAACAAACCACAAACTATAAATATATTCATAAAAATAGATAAGCCTGAGCACCGAATTACCATAAGAAGTATATCATTTCAATATCAACGTATTTTAACAATTATACCAACAAATAAAAATCTTCCTTCAGGAAAACTGTTAACTGCTAGAAACACAAAAAGCTGCTTACAAATTTTGTCTCTTTCAAAGTTACCTAAACATTAGTTTTAAATAGTTTTGACTTAAATGGAATAGAACGATCCTTTTCTTCTAACACATTTCCTGTTACATTAGTGCCTTTCAAACAACCATTAGCTTCTTTCTGATCTACTTCTGCAGGATGTAGAGCTGCAAAAATTTTTTTTGTGTCTCTTGTACTAAATTAAGGTTTCACATTCTTGGCCTTACGTGGAAAATGTTACCCACTTTTTACATTACATATACAGTTGCTCCTTCCGTGCAGAAAGTCAAGTTTCAGAGGTTATTTCTCAGCAACCCACAGAGCTGAGGGCAGCAGCAGGCAAGCACCTGCACTCATTAGGAGAAGAATCAGTCCTTTTCCTTCAAGGACAGATCTAAACTCCCAAAGCCGAAGCCTGCTGAGCTCTGTGGGACTGACAAAACATCTGCTTATGAAATTTTAACAAACAGTTTTGCTTTACTTACACTTTTCTCTTCCACATTCCAAAACACAACAGCCCCTTCCCTGTGAAATCAAGGAAAATCTGAAGTGTAATTATAATATTTTAAATGTATTTCAATGCAATACTTGGTGATTTTTGTCACTGTGAATCAAGAAACTTAATGCTATCTTCACAAAAACTACGTAATGGTTGCTTTTTAACTGTACTTGAATGAAAAAAACCATGAGAAGGTAAGCTATTTTTTAACCTTTTAAATATTACTGATTTCTTTTTTCAATCATTCTGATTGGACAGTTATTCCCCGAGTTTCATGAGGTAATACGATGCAACGATCTAGCAAACAGCACTATTTCTTTCATACCACTATTAATAAAATCATGTTGTGGGCATGATTTATAGCTTACCTGAAGAAAAAAATCATGCCAGAATCATCATCTTTTGCAGATTTCTCAGTACCAATCACCAAAACGTTTGCAGCATCTAGTTTGAAATAAATTTTAACAAAATGAAGACTCAGTCAAAGTTCTAAACAGGATAGCTATCAGCATGTCATTCCAGTTTAACAGGTAACACGCTAACAGATCAGTAGTCCCATATTTTATTTTTCTGATGGAAAAGCTTGCCAGGAAACAACTGCAATATCGAACTACACTACTTCTCTGAAATGTCACACTCTGGACAAACTCAGTCGCTACATCAAGCTTGGCTGGAATCTTTAGTCAATAAACAATAACATTTCTGAAGAACAAAAGACTTACGGGGAAACTGATGCAGGGCACAGTAAATAACCATGACAGAATATAGAAGTGGACATGCAACACGAGTGAATGATGGGAGCTGCCCAGAATTGCAGAGAATTTACCATTCAGATCTGTTTGCCCAGAAGGTGCTTTTCTTTTCTATATAGTAAGGAACTAATCTACACTCAAACTGTGCTGACTTTGCTTTGACAGTCAGAAACTTGAAAGAGCATATCCCCAAGACAGGAGAAGGTACACCTGCACTTTCCTTCAGATCAGAAGCATGCTTTTGAAGCAAATCTTCTGGGCACCCTCATTTACCACACTTCTGATGCGCACTGGAGAACAGTGTCGGAATACACAAACTGTTGTGGTTTTTTTCATTACCTTAAACTGAAAGAGGAGCTCCAAAAATGCACCTGTAGGACTCCAACTGCTAACAGGCATTTGTTACAAAGGACCAGACCTGAGATAGTTTAAGTATAATGCCCCAAAACGTATAAAATGTGGATGCTGGGTTCTCAAAACAGGGTTTTGCTTTTGTTTTTTATCTTTACAGGTCTGCTCCACTGTACTATTTGCTAATATACATGTGGTTTTGACCAAAAAAAAAATAATAAAATATTTCCTTTTCAGCATGACTCATTTTGTTGCGGAAAATGTGGAAGCTAAACCAGCACAACCCCCTACTTGTATTACAAAGTGGGACTCTGCAAAGAGGAATTTGCAGGGCCTAACACCTAACCCTTAAAAAGTTCAACACCTTTGTTGAAAGATCACAAATTGAGCAACAAGGCATCAAATTCAGCCTGGGCACAAATTCCCCCTCTGCTTTACTGATCAAACTGTAGACGCCGTGTAGAATAAGGCAGCAGAGAGAGATGACTAAGTATCAAATATACTTTTGCTAATACCTGAACTGAGACCACAGGGTTGGTCTGTATTTAAAGACTTTTCTTTCACTTGCTATTCCAGCTCAGAAACACATGATTTGGTGAATCACTAGAGCAAGTTTTGGGCGTGAAGTTTGAGTTCACCGGGCAAGAAATATTTGTCTACATTTTCTCATTTGCCTTTTCAAGTATCAACCCTATATTTATTTATCCACTCCAGCCAAAACATACACAATTGAAGAGAATTTGGTCCATGGTAAGTAGAAGTACAGGATCTGTCTCCAAAATGTTTTTAAAGAGGTAGAGAACAAGAATAATGCTTAAGAAGAACATTACAAAACAACAGATCCACACAATAATTGGTAATTAATATTTATATTTCTACATGCTATTCCCCCCCCCCTCCAAGATTTAATGTTTGAGTTGGTAACCAACCACTGCTACATGCACGAGCCAACCACCACAACACATCTGATATGCTGGCACAATCCAGGATCATTTCATCATTACTTCCTCCAAACTTTTAATAAGCTTTTGATATCTACAGTGAGGAGTCAAGCACACCATGGAGAAATGAAAGAACTGGCAAAACACACACTCCCAATGTAAAATACCAGCAACAGCAACATTTGCCTTAGGATAATTCAGTCATGCTGGGAATGGTACAGAATTTTCTATCACAAAGCTGTGAAACCAGTGTTAATTCTAATACTAAGAAACTAAGGAACATGAGGCCTACACTCTACAGCACCTGGTCTTTCCATGTTCATCTTTCCAAGCAAAATGATCATTAGTAAATCCTGTGTTTGAGAGAGACCCACTGGAGTATTATTACACTTGGATTATTAAGTGTTGAGTGGCAGGCAGATATTTGATAACCTCTACTGAATTGCCCATAAACATTGTCTCTTATTAGCTTGCTATTATCTGTTCCTTAAAAAAAAAAAAAAAGCATTCTGCCAACATATGAAAAATCACAGCTGTTCTAGTGCGTAAGGTTCCTTAAGCTATAAAAAGCTCTATTTGTTTTTCTCTTGTAGTATGCTTCAGCTATTTCCAAGCCATACTTGCCCAGAGATACTTTGTACGGAAACCAGAACCAATGATTTTGCTGAAGCCTATCTATGTGAAGCATTCAACAACTGCTAGGATATACTTGGCCCAATATAAAAAAAATTTGCAAAAAAAACCCAAACCCAAACAACAATCAAACCCACAAAACAAACAAACAACAAAACACCACAACACACCACATATCAAAAAAAACCCAAAACAAAACCCCAAACCTCCCCCTAGGCCCCCCAAATCAACTGCATTCACTTTACTAGAACTAAGCATTTATGTCTGTATCTTTTTCATTTCACTTATCATGATCCTCTTTTGCATGCCTTCCTCTCCAAACCTCAGTGATTTACATTAATGAAAAGATGATGATAATTTCAAATTACAAAATTGTTTTGACAGCTGAAGGACTACAGTATCACATTCCTGAGAGACTAATTAAACTAAAGAAAACTTTTGGAACTTTTTCAGTTGATGAATTTCTATAGAAATGCTTTGTATCAGAAAATTTCCAAATTATTTTTCCAGGGTGAATCTAATCTCTCAATACTTTTAATGTAATTGTAATTTGGGTGAAAATTATCAAAGGGTAGCAGCAAGTGCTGAAAGTGCTATTCTGAAAGGTTTAACTGTGGGTTTTTAGACAAATTGATTTTTTAAGCAAAGCGGTATTTGTATAGGCAGTATGATATATTTCACAGTATTACCTGAATAAGAATACTTCAAGTTAAAAAAAAATATACACCTCACCCATATTCCATTTCCCAAGATATAACATTGCTTTTAATATGTTTCAAAAATCTACCTCTAGGCAAACTTGTTATTTCAACATATCCATGTGAGGTCAGGTCATGACACAGATTACCAAGATGATATTCATCTGCTGTGGCAAAGGCTGTGCACTGCA
The DNA here is from genome assembly GCA_025331215.1 of Actenoides lindsayi. Classification (NCBI taxonomy): domain Eukaryota; kingdom Metazoa; phylum Chordata; class Aves; order Coraciiformes; family Alcedinidae; genus Actenoides; species Actenoides lindsayi. The sequence goes on along the minus strand of WTSP01026895.1, from coordinate 7,139 downwards.
TCAGATTCTGTGCCAAAGGAATAAAGATTTGAGTTAGGGCAAGGCTAAAGCAAGATGTTCATAAGACAATTGTTTGCCTCAAATTTATCATGAGAGTGACATTTTTCATTTATTCACCCTTTTCTGTGATATCATTGCCATGCTATCCACCTGGTGTACAAATACTAATGAGACACTTGCTCCCTGTTAAGTGGGAAAGCAAATCACAGGCTGAGATCAAGCCAGGTGACATGAGTTAAGTCACACCAAAAAGCCTGTGACAGAGCCAAAGAGAACCCAATCAGATGCTTAAAGTTAGAGCTACACTCACTACTGCTCTCCTACAGCTTACAACATACTTGTCTGCCCACCAAAATCAAAAGGAAGACACCTTCAATATCAGCTTTAACATCTCTATTTTAAAGATAAATGGAGTTCAACTATCCCAGCCTGCTTATCAAGCAGACACTCCAGCTGCAGACATCATGCTCTTCCACGCACAAAGCTCACTGACCAGGTAACTCACAGGGTATGAACCACCATAGTTCTGCAGCACAGAAAGTCCTGGATCTTCTGAACCAGTTGTAGGTGCTGCACATCGACAGTGTCCCCCCTGAGCTGAACCTTGCATTAACAACATGGCTTCAACTGACACCAGTCAAACAGTGTACAACAGAGTTTGTCTCAGTATTCCACAATCTTAAATAACTAAAATGCCATATTCAAACAAGTAACTGGAAAAATGATACTGTCTTGCAACGAGATTGACTCATGCATGGCAAAGAAATCAGAAACTCATCTGCGTAAAGGTTTTCTTGATTAATCAAAAGAGTCACAATAAACCAATTTACAAATTCTGCTTTCATTTTAAGTGGATTTCTTTGTTCTAATACCATGTATGTCCCATGATAATGTTTTTCAGTACAATGTAGTGGAAGATATCCAGAAAGCAATGTGTCTCATTGTGGATCAGTCACTTCCCAGCTTTTTGTAACTAATACAAATGGGGATGTAACTAACAACAAATGAACAAAAGAACTGTACTCATCTGCAAGCATTTATACCCACAATACACTTCAACTTAAAATCCAAATTCTATTCTCGCAGCACTCATACACTATCAAACAGCAAGGCTTAAAAAAGTGTTCTCCTCCTTGGGGGGGCCCATTACCAGTCATCAGAATCACGACCACACATTTAAACCCTCTTTTGTTTTTTAATGTTAACATCCCGTTATCACTTCTAAAACTTTGCTTATGCATCATTTTAATTCAGTGATCACTAACAGAAAATAAACTTTAAAAGTAATTACAATATTCAGTAGGCAATTTTGTAGACACATTTCCATGACTTTGCTCTGAGGCTGAGTGGAACAGAACTGTGTATTCAGTTCCCTTGCTGCAGTACCTTTGAAAAGCTGCATTAACACAATTTCATCTGTATAAATCCATTCCCAATCTCTAAACTGCCAATGCAAATTATAAATTTCAGATTATTCCAGAAAGCTCTTGCTATTGGAAGTATACATGCTCTGCTATGAAACTTTTTTGTCAAGAGTTAGGGGAGCTAACTCTTAATTTTCTAGCTAGTATATAATCTGAAAATCACCCTCTTTCTCTATGCTTTCCATAGTTCATTACTTGTGCTATTGTTCATTTCAAGGCAGATGCCCTACAGGACAAATTTTCTGTCTCACTGATGCAATTTTAATTTCAATGTAAAGACTTCACATTTAGTTTGAAGCAAAAGTTTTTTACTAAGACTACATGCCTGAAAAAGCATTTTGGATATGCACTAATTATTTTTCCTTGTAGCTAGTTTTGTTTTGTTTGGGGTGGGGATCTTTTTCCCTTTTTTTTTTGTTTTGTTTTTTACAATGTACTGTTTCACTTAAGTTTTTACTAAATCTTGCTTTATGAGGAACATTTGGATTGGATGTAATTTGAGATTAAGACACGTAAAATGTGTCCTCCACATGTGTAAGCTCCAATTATAGTTGGTGGAGATATAGCCAAAAAGTCTATACTCCAATGTGTGATTCAGCTAATCTTAAAATAGATGCATTAACTGGCCTATCAACTTTACTGCCATGCTTTCTGCTATGTCACTTTAATCTACAAACTTAAGAAAAAAAAAAGCAGAATCCAAGATCTGTACTGGTGCTAGAAATAAATTCCAGCTACTTGCCACCCTCCTCCTTTCTGCCTACAGCTGGGGAATTCATTGAGATTCTATTCAGAGCACCACAACAGTAATAGTATACTTAGAAGCAGCCATCCTAAGTACTCCAACAACTCATTTTCCATATCATCATGGCCTCCAACAACTGTACAGGCTCATGGAACCACAATTCTTAGCCTATCCCTTCCACTTCTGCACACAAAAATTTTTAAGAAAGAAAACCTGTAGGATGAACTTAAATCCTCATATCACCATAAGAATCAGTCTTTAGTATATACTACATCTTTACTTGAACTTCAAGCTTTTACTATACTATATGGCTATAGCATTAAAAATTAGCTCAGAGGCTTTTCATGCCGTCAGACTTTAGAAGATTAACTGAGTAGTGGTACTACTCATTGATGGACTGACTAAACCAGTTAACTGCTTTCAAGTAATTCCTCCATCTATCCCGAAAAACTGGTCTGACAACCATGTATCGCTCCTAGCACTCAGCACTCTCTCTGCCTGTAAACAATACATGAAGATCAGCGCTGGGAGGGGTGGAAAGAACCTCAGTCATGGACTGTCCTGCAAAAGAAAGGTGTCAACTGTCAGGCCCTCCCAGAGAAGAAAACATCAGAGATCCTGAGGGTTCATCTAATCAAGCACCTCAGGACTGGGGCAGACCAGGAAGAAGACTGCTGCTAGCTAACTGCCCTGGCAATAGGGTCTGCAATACTAGAGGGCTCTTTGTTGCCTACAGACACACACATGAAGGCAAGGTCAGCTTTTTCAGAACACCAGGATTTAGAGGAAACGGACAGCATGCTGAAAAAAACCTCAGGAATTCTCCATTTGTGCTACTTTTATTAATTATCTTGCAGAAATCAGTCGTATCTTCAACTAATTTCTCTGTACTATGTATCTATAAGGAAATACACAAAGAGGTTAAAAAAAAATGCTTATTCCAAAATACTGTCAGCCTGCAGTCAAGGTTACAGTCTGTCCATAACCCTGTAGATGTGGCTGTATGTCTGACAAAACGACACAGGGTTTATTCAAAAAATCACAAACGTTTTTTCTAGGTCTGAGTTTATGTGGTTTCTGGCACAGCATTTTGCCATGTGGAAGTTTCCTCAGAAAATATACTATTATTATTATTATTTCAGTGTATCAGGCAGCATTTCCTCCTCTTCTTCACAATGGGAGAAAGTAAAAATAGCAGTGCATATTACTTGCACACATATATATGAAAACATCAAAAAAACTGCATTCCATACTGCCATTTAAAAACCTTGAGAATCTAAAAAAATCCTATCACTTCAATTCACCCAACAACAAAAAGAATCAACCTCTGAATGTTATGTCGTAGCATAAATAACAAGCTTGAAACATTACATGGTGTTCCAGGACTAACATTCTTTACTTTCTGTTTTCAAAGCAAGGGGAAGATACAAGTGGGACCTAAACTGTCTGTAACGAAGTCTTTATGTTACATTAAAGTATAATCCTCATCATAAAAAAATATTAAACAGAAGCTTTTATGAGGAGAAGGCGTGCATTAAAACTTCAGTTTCTGTGCTCATATTCAGTACATCATGTAATAGGACATATTTTGCAAAGTGGAAGCTATTTTGAAAGCACAATACTTGTTTCGGTCTCATCTGTAGTACTATTTTATTAACAATACCCTGTAACTCAGTTGTTACAGCCTGAACAGTAACATCACTATTTTCCTTGGAGATCTTATATTCCAATATGCTTAAAGTCTGCTTGGCTACTACTGAGGCTTGCAAAGAATTATCTCGAGGACAAACAGCCAAAAAGTATTCACTGTTCCACTCAGTGATGTAACCTTTTATCCAGAACAGTAGGCTGGTGAAGTTACTCTGTAGACCCAGGAGTCTGGAGATCAAGGTGGTATTTCTACACATCGAACAATATTCCTCAAGTAACATCTGCATCTCAGTTTCCCCATCTGAAACTTAAACTGAATATAAACTTTATACTATTTACTTTCATCTGGTTTTCCTTAAAACTGGGTAGAATAGGACAAGCATGAATACCTAGGGCAAGTTAAATTGTTCTGAAAGAATGAAAGACTTTGTTTCTCAATATTAAATGTGATTTGAAAGCACTGGTTAAAATTATTTTTAATGCATTTCATCTTCGCACTTTAATAACCTCTTATATTCCCTCCTACTGTTTGCACATTGTTAGTAAATCTCCATTTTAACTTCAAAATACCAGCCATGCTAGTTTCTATCAAGCTTGTTTCTGTTTGCAGAGTTCCTATGCTAGGATAAATAATAAAACCCTCCTCACCAAACATGTTCATTTCATTAAAATGTTAAGCTAAACCCAAATCTGAATCGAAAATAAATGGATTAAGTTCCCTTAATGTTACACCAAATGTAAATTTTATACTTTACCTTCATATCTGACAGTAGTGGCTGGTTAGTTCTGGATGGCTGCTTGGTCCTGGGTGCCTTCAGTGGCCTCTTAACTGGCTGGTTACCGTGTTTTGGAATAATTTTGCCAGCTGATACAACTGAGTAAAATCTTGATGATATGTTCCTAAGCTTTTCAAGATGCTCTGTATTGAGCTTGTAATGTTCCATCATCACCACACCAAAACGTTTCCAGGATGGAAAAAATCCCTCCCCACTCCGATAATAAACATTTTTTCCCAAAGCTGGTACATTTCCTTGGAGCAATTGCCAATGCTTGACTTGCACACATTGAGTCGTCAAACAAGGGAAAGAATTTTTCAGAGCATACAAATTCCAAGACTTTGCTGTTCCATCAACTTCATTATCCAGCTTTAATAGCAGACGTCCACTTTTATTAGAGCTTTGGCATCGGCATATTGTTGTTAAAGCGTGGAAAGATCTACTCTGAAGGCATGGAAGTTTCAGTCTCATTGCTTCCCTCAGAGCTGGATTTAAAACAAACAAACAAAATCAGCCATCAACTCTTTCAAAAGAAACAACACTATTTTCCCCTTATCTAAAAGGCGACCCATGCCCTTTTTGCATGTGTTAGTACTCCTGAGCACATAAACTTCAGTGGGTTTAAACAGGTCTTCTTCAGTGCTATATAAATACCCTAAGACTGAAACACATTTTTGAGCTATGTGCTTGCAACACATGGTGAAAGAGTAGAACTGGTTGCTGAGTCAATATGTAAGCAGGCATCTTCCCCCTCTGTTGATCATTCCGTGCAGCAGTTTGCACTCTCAGTAACCCCACTGATGAAATTACTCATGAGCAAGCACACACCTTAAAGAGGACATCACTCTGTGAATCATTATTTTATACATAAAAAACCCCAATCCACTTACTATGTGTTTGTATGGGAATGTCACCTACAGAATACATACATTGATCAGCATCAGCTCAGACTGCTGTATCACAAACAGCCAAGCACAGATACAGCTCTGTTCATCTGTCATAAACAGAGTGAGATCCAAGTCAATCAAGTTAAGGTCTTGATCCTGATAGTACATACTGGTGCAACTGGGACCACAAGGCATGTCCTGACAGAAACATGACAGTGTCCTTACCCTTTTATTCCAGACTAAGTGCAAGCTTATTGTATTTATGCTATGTTGTATGAGCTAATCAAATAAACCTTAACAGTAGACTGAATACCTCAGTGAGTGCATTTCACCTGATGAAAAAAATCAGTGTCAAGTCCCTGCCCCTACCTGTTTCTATTAACCAAGAACATTTCCCTCATGACAAAAAAATTCATCTTCAGCAAGTTATTAAAAGAAAAAGAAAGGCGTATAGTTTTTAAAAAATTTCTATTTCAGAGTGTTTTTCAAAAACTGTTTGAACAAGGATCTTCACTACCACCCATACATTTAATATACAACTCAAATAAGCATGGCCTTGTGAGAACAAATCACTGTGTGCCACTTGGAACAAGCCTTCCATCCAGACAAGGATAACTAGATGCTAGCACAATACACAAATAGTTTAAAAAAAAAACAAACCCAAAACACCTCACCCTGACATAACTTAATGCAAGGGGAGTACATTAATTCTAGTGAAAGAGGCACACAAATCTGAAAAAAAAACCCTCTGTAAGCCTGTTAGTTGCATACTTATTAGAATAAACTAGTGGTTACTTTGATTGTAAACTAGTCTTGTATTTAAAAAGCAAACCAGAAGACTCTGCCCATGACAAGGCTCATTTAGCTTTTTAAAGGCTTGTTACCTCTGGATAATCAAGAGAGCTGAAAAAGCAACTGCAACCCAAAGTGGTTGAGAGGCAAAGCAAGGGGAGAACTCTCTGGTAGCATGGGGTAACTAGTGGAAAGAGACTCAAAAATGCCTGATAAAGCCACACTTGTCCCGGCCATCAACACCTTGTGTCAAATCACAGTGATCCCAGGGGTGATTTTTCAACTGCACAGGCTTACAGCAAGGAACAAGAAAGTAGTGATTGTTTAGACTAAATGCGAGAAGCCTTGGGGCCAGATGTGCAGCAGCAAAGGCAGCCAGGCCGTGCAGAACTGAGGAATCCGAGGAATAAGAAGGACAAAGAGCTACCACAAGAAGACAGCAGATGCCATCTCCGAGCAGCAGAAACAAATCTGTGTTTCGTGTTCCAACGTCTATTCCACAGAAGACACGCTTTATTCACGCCCGCCGCCTTTCCAGCGGGGTGTCCAAGCTGGCTGCAGCAGGCCCACCGACACGTACGGACTAACTGGGCTCATGCTGCCCTGCACAACCACCCACGGGTGCTTCGGGACCCTCAGCGGCCGGAGGCCCGGGCCCATCAGCCGTCGCCGCTGTTGGGCAGCCCCTAGGGGCCCGCACTCCAGCGTCTCGCTGCTTGCGCACGGCGGCGGCAGCCCTTGTCCCGGGAGGGTCCCCAACGCTATGGGGGGGGCGGGGGGGGGGGAGGAAGCAAGCGTGGGTGGGGGGGGGTGGGCGGGAAGGGGGGGTGGAGGGGGGGGCGGGAAGCAGGCCGCCAGTGGGCCA
>WTSP01026893.1:0-23371 GCA_025331215.1 Actenoides lindsayi | reverse complement strand
CACTGATGCTGTGGAGCAGGCACCAGGAAAGTCCCAGACTGGGCCCAGTGGCAGATTGGAACTGTGTTCAGGAGCTGGATTCTGGTACTGGATTCAGAAACACAGAGATCAGGTTCAAAGGCAGAGTGGACAGAGTCCTCCTCAGATGCCATAGGAAGAAACCGAGCAGAGCAAAAGGGGCTTGACCCTCCTGCTCCCTCAGCCCTACACTGAGTATGACATCTATGGGATGGGATCCCTTGTTGGTCAGTTTGGGGTCACCTGTCCTGGCTGCTCCTCCCTGCAGGTGCACCCTTTTACTTTCTGCACCCCCAACGTGGCACACAAGACCCAGCAGTGGCCTTGGTCTGCACACCAACCCATGGTACTAACTCTAACCATGGGGTGTTCTCACTGCCAGAAGCAGACATTGTCTGTGAGAACAGGCTGCTAACTTCAGACAGTGTAGTTAGAAAAGATTGAGCTGAAAAGTAAAATCACTGAACAGAATTAGTTCTGTTCTCATTCAAACCAGGACATTAAGAAGAGCTGGGACAAGCTTTCTGGTGGGACTATGTATAGCAATTCTATTTCCTGATCCAAAAAGCATTTATGTAAAGTACATGGTACCTTTGGAAGGCAAGAGAGCTAACTATCAGTGTGCGTTATGCTTTAGTATTATCAGCTGTTTGCTAATAATAATAATAACAAGATTATTTTCATGTTTGTTGTGCAGTAAGCTCTGGGCACCCTGCAGCAACAGAGCTGACTGTATCCTAGCTTCTATACCATGAGCACTGTCCTGCTTGGTTTAATACATGAAACTCAGATGCTTTATTTGTATGCTTTGTAGTTGCTTCTGCCATCTTCGATTAGTATCACCTGGAAATCCCAGCTTTTCTGCATGTAGTCACACCCAAGAGGAAAGCCTGACTCAGATAAGATTAGTGTCACTTTGCTTTTTCCCCTCATCTTTTCTCTATAAAGGAGGAGAGCTTTCTGATCATGGCAGTGTAATAGTAAAGATAGTCTAGAGAGATGAATACCTTAAGGGCCTCAATCTCCTCTCATATGTCCCAGAATTAAAGCTGGTACAACTCTTTTGGCTTCAATAGTGATTTATACCTGCATTAGTGGAAGGGGAATGAAGTTCTGAGGTTTTTATGAGGAATACTATGAAACTTGGTTTTTTTAGCTTGTTAAACAGACGATACCAAATTCACATTTCCATTAAAGAGAAGCTTGTGATATTACTGATGTCTTTCTCCCAAATTATTTACTCTTGTACTCATCAGCTAAGGTGATGATGAAGGTGGCAGAACAGAGTAGTCCTACAGACCCAGGGAGCAGATTTATTGCTGTTCCCCACTGCAAAAGCACAACTTCTTTTTCTAGTGTTCGGACACAAACTCTTCAGTACAGGAACCCTCAAACAGGGGCACACAGCCTGCACGCAGACCAGAGCAGGTAGCACACAGCATTTGCACAAAGGTCTGCATTTCACAAGCTAAAATAAGGCTGGCAGCCTTTGGCCCACGACAGCATGTTTCATGCAGGCACTAGCCACCTGGGACAGACCCATGAAGAATTATCATCCAGAAGCAGCCTTGTTAGCTACTCTGTTACTAGGTATGTTTTTCTGCTAATTGTAGATCAAGAGCAGGTTATACTCCAGGTTTTTTCAATCCCATCCCCCCCCCCCATAGCATAGACAGAAAGGTTGACACTGTTAAACTCTCAGAAAGCTGGTCCTTTGCTTTCCAATTTGAAGGCCCAAAAGGAGGTGTGCCTGCTAATTGGGTATTTCACACTGGTTTCAAAGTCATCAAGTGACATTGCTCCTGAATATGTGGGTTCTCTCCTCTACACATGCAGCAAGCCAGCATGGCAGCCTTAAATTGCTTCCCAAGCTTTTCACCCGAGTTCCTAGGGCTGAAGTAAAGCTTGTGACTACAAAGACTGGATTTATCATTACTTAATAACTTTGCCTATCCTTGTACTTGTAATTTCTCATGCACTTGGGGGAACTATTTGGATATATTTATATATACCTATTTATACACCTTAACAAATCTGCTCACGTGAAAATGGGGTGTTTTCCTGCCCAGCCTAAACCTGTTTCCCTATCATCCAACTGCCCTTCTACCGTTTGTTTCTTGACATCTCTTCCATTCTAAAATACTGCATGAAGACACCTTTGGTTTCCTACTAGTTTTAATTCCTCTCTGTAAAATTCCAAACTATATTGAGCATTACATCAATTTTTCAGAAAACAACTGGGTTAGCACTACGACAAGCTGAAGGAAGCCAGAAACCACTGTCCTCTACTTCTGCTGCTAGAAAACCAACAGCATATTACGATTCACTCCTGCATGACCTTTCTTAAGCATGTAATCCCAATTACTGAGACAGCTCTCGTGGCTTCAGTGGAAGTACTTACACGATCATGGGCTCTCCTCAAGGGAGAAAAATGCAGATGACTGGTCTAAGAGCTTCTCTGGAGGCTCTAGGCTGAGGAGACTTGTAGCACAATTTAAATGCTTGCTTTTTGCATTGCCAGATCAAATCTGGCCTTGGTAACAGTGATAAATCATTACCATCTGAATTCTAATCCATGGCATATGTAATCGGGACTGGGTGGTCTCGTTATAACTTCTAGAAGAGCAAACTTCATCTCATAAACCACCACTGCAGGTGGCACTTAAAATGGAAGCCTCCAGGCTCAGCAGTGGAAATCCAGCACTTTTTACCACTGTTGAATTCACACAGCATCTTTAACAAAGAAAATCCAGCAAAGTCAATTCACTTTGTGTTTTCTGATGCCTAAAGATTTCTACTGGGTGTTTATCATCATTATTTAGAGAAGGGGGGGGGAATAGACTTTAAGTGCATATTTTGTGTGGAAAAGTGTAAAATACAGATACTTGAGCGAACTTCAGTTTGCTAAAGACACACAGGTATTTCCACATCCTTTGGCCTATCAAATGTAATCGTTCCAGTTGACTATAGTTTTGCAGACACTCAAACTATTAATCAACCTGTACTGGGCACCGTATCAATTTACAAGATGGCCCTTAAGCTACCCCTGGTGACACACATTTACACCGTGAGAAAGTTACTGCCTGGCCATCTTACCTCATTTCTGCTTCCAAGGACCATGCAAATCTGGTCTGCTCTGCTACAGCAGCAACTAGCAGACATCCTTGAGCTGGTATATCCATGGTTTAAAATTTGCATGGAAAATTATAGCTAGCCCAAAGGAAAGCCCAACCAACAGCCAAAACATCTTTGCCCTCAGTGGCAGAACTGGAAGGACAGCCCTTCTGAACACCCCTGCAACAAGATTTTTCATCAGTAGCTGAGTGAAGGGCAGATGCAGCACCATCTACCATTCTCGGGAAGCAAACTAGGTAGGGCTGATTGTGCCTGAGAACCCCAACTCTGGAGCAAACACATTTGCCCTTGGCTAAAACCCTAAGTGTTTGACTTGAGCGGGCCGTGACAGGGGAGCTGCCGTTTACATACACAAGAGATGTCGATGAACAGGGGATATTATTGTAGCTCAGTGAAGAGCAGATACTATTTTTCCATTTGATTTCAATGTATTGACTATTTTTTTTCCCAAAAGCATCTAGAATTTAGGAAATGTGTATTTATATGCAATAAATCAAAATAAGTGAGGAAGTAACAGAATAAGGAACTGAAGACTTTCAATAATGTTTCATTTTAAAATTACAAAAGCACAAATGCACAAAATTTTAAAGGCCTCTATCCAACAAAGCACTTAGATGTATACTTCATTTCAGTCTCCCTACAGTCATGCTTTGCTGAATTGAGGCATAATAATGGTAAACTTGGAGGCCAAATTCTGGCCTGAATTCAGTAGATGCAGATGTCTTTAAAAGGAAACAATATGTGTATGTAGAAAGCACTTCTCTAGACACGCATGCCTGCTCACTTGCATTCATGTTCTGTAATTGTCAAACGCATGAACGTTTGTTTCCCCAGATTAAAAATATTTGGCTTATTTGACACAGAGCCATGGAGGTGCTTTGCTCTGCCAGCAGAAAATCCCATCTCTGCCCGGAAGACCTTGCAGCCTAAAGTTTAGACAGATGAATAGCAGGTAAAACACAGAAAGGGGTGAGAAGGGAGGAGAGCTGGAGCAATAGGCTCACATGGTTATTCATTATAGACATGTGCATTTTGTGGTTGCCAAGTTATAAGTTTTAAATATAGAAGTTTACTTTTATGTAGAAGTAATAATTATTAACAGAACACAAATCTTAGAGAGCTCTACAGATCATTTTGACAATCCAAAGTGAATGGGAGTTTTGCCACTCATTTCAATAGAATAAGGCTTTCATTCTGAGGCTCTGCTTTAACCCATATGTCCCCAAAAGAGAGTGCACACAAGTCTTTACAGCCCAACCAGTTCTGCCCTGAACTGTACAGCTTTGAAACCTGGGTGTAAGCATCTGGCAATCCCCTGCTCTCAGGAGGAGGAGGATGTGTCATTCATTGCACAGCTGTAAACAGCAGCACACCGAGCAGCAACAAACCCTTCCCCAGCCCTCCTTTATAGCCAAGCCTCCTAACAAGCCTTGCTTATCATTCAGAAGCCAAGTAGGAGACTCTCACAGAAGAGAAGTTGCTCCACTGTACCTCACCTGCAATTCTGTAGTGCCTTTCCGAGATTAAAGGCACGTGGCAAACGCAGTGTTCTAGAACTGCCAGGTAGGAAGGGTGTGTGCAGATGGCTATGCTCAGAGCTCTGACCCACTCCCCAGGGCTGCCAGTGCTGCAAACCCCTGGCTCACATAGGAACAAGGATTTAAAACTATCAGGCTGCAGCTTTCACTAGTAACTCGCAGTTTTGAAACAGCTGAGAAGTGGAGGCTTTGAGGAAATCTGGGTTCCATTTTTATTTTTAGATAAACTGCCAGGGACATAAATCCCACAATAATGATTTTCAGTAATTTTTATAGGAGAACTGACAACTCGCTGTGGTGACTCAGTATTTGCCAAGTACTCTACAATATTGTGTAAGCACTTTAATTTCATCCGTGATTAAAAGAATTCAAGGGATCTGGGCTTTGTTTCTTTAGCACTTGGGAGGTGTTTCAACACAAGGCAGGAAGGAGGTAACAATGGACAGACTTGGCATTCTTGGTACAGTAGACCCTTTTCAGGCATCGTGCAAAGTTACATAGAGTTAATATTTTTTTCCTAATATTTCAGAACTTGTACCTCTCCCAAGATTTGTAAAATTCACTTGTTACAGAGATAAAAACTAACCTTGATCAAGTCACTGGTAGAGTTGGAGTAATACACAGGTTGGTCATGGTTTTGCCCAGGTTCAGTGAAGCTGTTGAGGAGGAAGATGCTTTCTAGAAAGATGTTTCTAGCAGCAAAATACCTTTGTAGTACTAGCAAAGAAAAAGCTCAAAAAAGTGGGTGGATTATTTGGTAAGTCTTTTTTTTTCCAGGGAGGGGGGTGGGGTTTTCTTGTGGGGTTTTTTTTGGTTGGTTTTGTTTTGGGGTTTTTGTTCGGGGTTGTTTTGTGGGGGTTTTTTTGTTTGGTTGTATTTTGAGTAGCGGTAGTGTTGCTGTGTTTGAATGTTTGGGGTTTTTTTAAACTTATCTGTCAAAACCCCCCACATTAAAGTCAAAGAGGAGGCTGACACCTCTCCACACCAAGACACAGGCTCCGTGAGCTCCGAATAAAGAATCTGGCATTAGTTCAGTGACTTCAGCCTGGCTCCACACTGTCTGAAAGGTCCATTCACAGGGAATTTAATGCAATATCTTAGCCTGAATTACCTCCTTTTTATCACTACCTCCATGCAATTTAGATATAGATTTTTTTTGGTTAAATGTACTTGTTAAATTTTAATGCTGAATTCAAATACCACGATATACAGCTCACTGGGTGTAAAGAGTCACACAGCAGGAACAGAGCTGTACTCAAGCCACGCTGAAGTAGTTTAGCTACAGCAGAGGATCTTTTTGTTTGCAGTATAGGCATGATGTAATCACCACCCAGCTACTAAGCTTTACCTAGTTAGCAATGTTCCATTTTATTCTTATAAAACACTATTAAGCAGCTATGGCTGAAGCAGCTCTTCCCTTGGATTGCCCTACACTACGACCCGATTTGCTCCCTCATACCAAGACACAGCAACCGGATATCATTTGGGAACAAGAGGAAATAAATGCAGAATTCTTCAGTTGCAAGTGTCCTTATGGGTTGGGACAATGCTTCGTTATGCAACTGAAATGCTAGAAAAATGAAAGGAACCAGCCATTTGCTCCTGCACTCACAAAACAGCACCGAATATTTGTTGATGTTCAACCGTGATGGGCAAGGGAGTGTAACACAACACATTGGTCTGGAGATTTTAAGGCAAGAAAGGACTGCAGGAAAAGATCAGCTATCCCAACTCACACGGCAATAGCTACTAGACCACCAAAATACCCTTGTGTTAAGTTTAGTTGTACAGAAGCTGTTAATCAAAGTGTAATTATTAAAGAATATCCTTCAGAGACAGCTTGCAATGATTCAAAGACACCGGGACAGGTAGAACCCATCACAAATCCCAGCAGAGATTTCCAGAAGGTCCTTCGAAAGAGCTGCTTTATTTCCAATTCCAGCTTCAGTTTTCAGACACCACTTCTTCTGACCCATTTCACTGGCAGGTGAGAAGGCTCCCTAGTACCTTGTGTTTTCTTCCTATGAAAGTGTTTATACATTATATTTGAGTGACTTCTCAATCATCTTTTTAAAAGAAAAGGTAGAATAAACCAGCCCATGGCCTTTGGAAAATAGGCAGATTTCCAGAAGTTTCTGAAGGAGTAGGGGAGCTCTCTAATTTGACTACTTACAATACAGTCTCAGTCATCTCCCTTTTTAAACTTGCCAGAAGCTTTCAATTCCTTATGGAAAAAGCTATATACATTGGAAAGCACCTAAGTATGTCATCAGGTCAGATAGCCCTTGGTCCCTCAGCCTGGTTTTGTGGATGCCAGCACTATTTGTGGCAAATCAGGCTGGAATTGCATAGCAGGTAGAAATTTAAACCTTGTCTAAATCTAAAGCTCTTGGTGCTACTTCGAACAGCAGCTTCTGTTTCACTCAAGTATTTTTATACAAGTGGATTTCAACTAATCCTACACTGACTTGAGAAAACCCTTTGCAGATCCTAGGGTCGTTACAAACTGCTTGCAAGGGCTTGCAGCTGATTGTTGCCACCACGGTCCTCGGGGGACAGGGGCTGCTCCCTGCCACTGGCATCTTCTGGATGCCTAATGCAGACCTATCTCCCCAACACAAGAGCCAGTGTTGTTTGGTTGGGGATTACCACGAGCACCTGCACATGGTCTTGTTATTAGAGAAAGAATCAGTGAGGAAAACCGAGTTGTGCCTTCAGTGGCACATGCGGCACCCCCCAAGAGCTGTGCCTCAGCCTCCCCTCCTGGGAAGCAGCCGCTGCCCCTGCCAGAGACCTGCTCCCTACCACACAGCTCTGCAATGCTTATCCAACCCCATCTCCTGCCCTCACTGCTGCCCCTTTGGGGCTCCAGCCCCTGCAGCTATACCCGACAGTGCCGGACGAAAGCCATTCTTCATGCTTCCTGCCTCCCTTCCCACTTTGCCAACTCTGCTCATCACCTGAGACTCATTTCCCTGAAATTCAGCAGGGGTGGCTTCCCAGTCCCCTTCCCCAGCACCAGCAGCTCTGCACAGGACGATGCAGAAGTGACTAATCACAGCTTGCAGGAGGAAAAGGCTGCTCTGTTCCTGACACAGCCCCACCACAGCCACCCGTGGCATTGCAAATCCTGCCAGGGCTTCTCTGTCTGCCCTGTTATTTATGGATACCCCTGTTTGAAATTAGATGATTACAACTTAGAAAATACGTGTCCTTAAATCTGAAAGTGCAGAAAAAGGGGTTATAAATACGCTAAGTCATTCTTTTTTTTTTTTTGTGACCCAAATAATTATGGAGATTCTAAGAGTTGCAATTTGAAAGGATTTTCAAAACACATAATTTTTCAGAAGTCGCATCAGCAGGAGGTCGTCTGCGACCCCTGCATTGTGGGGGCTTTTCTGAGAGAGCAGACAGACCTGAAGGAAGATGACAGTTGCCCTCCCGTAATTATCAAGCCGGAAGCCGAACCAAACTGACTCTGATACTTTGGGTGGCTTTCAAAGGCCCCTCGAATGGAATCGGCAGCAGCGAAGCACTGCGCTGAAATTTCCACAACATTCTGTATCCGACCTTACAGGAAGGCACCAATCTTTTTCCCCTCGATGCAGACACAATACCCCCCGTAATTATTATATACCACAGTATCAGCATATGCAAATCTGGTACGGTGCAGCATCAGACTGGACCGCCCAGAGACTCCAGCTGCTCGCGCAGACGCGCAGGCTGTGCGGTGCCGGTAGCGGCAAGGCAAGCGGGAGAGAAAACCCCGCGCGCACGGCACCCTTCCCAGGGCCGGGAGCCCGGGCAGATGCCCTCTGCTGCCCCACCAACCACGTGCCCGTCCACCTCCCGGCACGGCAGCATTGATGCAGCCGGGACTCGGGAGTGTCAGCTCCATTGTCTTCGGGCCCGTCGTGTTTTCTTTGCAATGGCTTGTCCTAGATTCTTAGATTAAAAATAACAAGTATATAATTCGTATATACCACGTATATTTTACATTAAAAAAAACCCTTAAACCCATACCTACAGTACTTTAGTACCTGACTTGTATATTTATGTGACTATTGTTAGAAGTGACTAATTGGGTTTGATTAGCTTCATCATTAATATTCTGTCCATAATTTAACATGCTTCAATAAAATACCCTAAAGCAGTATAATGATTAGATTTCAGGAATATGTGTTTTGCAATTAAGTTGCTCTTGATTTTGATATGCAGATTAAGAAATGGTGGTCTCATTTAAAAAAAACTGCCCTTATTAACTCAGCAGTATACTCTGAAGATTAGGTAAGAAATCCAAGATTTTCTCTTTGTATATGCTAGTTAAAATGTATTTCAATCAAGCGTATGTGGGCAAATCAGATTTGATTAGTTTAAGTTCACAGTCATTCTATCTAAATGAATAATGTGTCACCTAACATTGCAAAAATTTGATTAATAGTTTATCAGTTAATTAAAAATGGGGTTTAATTTTTCTTTTTTAGGAAAATGCAAGGTAGATATTCCTTGTCTTCATCATAAATGCAAATTATTTCAGCTTGAATCTATTGTTCCTTGCTCGCTTCTTAGCCGACTGGCAAGAAAATAAAGCTTTTAAAACGATCTCTTTTAGAGAGAAGTAATAAAAGTTTGTTTGCTTACACATATGGCTGCCAGTTGTCTAAGTTTGAGCAGGATAATCCATGCACATCCTTCTCCTCCTCCAGGCTCTGCAGGAACTTCTCGGAGAAGGCCTCTCACTGCCTTTGCTCTGTCCCACAGCAGGTCTGGGAGGACCGCGAGAGCGAAGCACCTTGGTAGGACCCTCCGAAGGGGTCAGGGAGAGCAGAGGAGGTGCCATCTACTCCAGGGAGTAAACAGAAGAGCCTCAGAGGGCAGGCATTCCCAGCAGCCCTGGCCAGCCCCGTTAGCTGAGCACAGCAGCAGGCAGCCCTCAGCATCTCCTCTGCCAGTCAGCAAGGGTGCCAAGCCTCCTGCTTGGCAATGGCCAGTCCCTGGGGCCACCAGCCCATCACAAGTCCAGAGGAGCACGGGCACAGGATGGCAGGCAAGAACCCAAACCAAGGGCTCCTGAGGAAGGGAGCTGCTGGGCAGAGAGGGTGTCTGAGCACAGCTACTGGAGGGTTGCACCTCCTCCGGATGCTGCTTGATACATTTTACTCTGACATTACCTATGCAGAACAACTTGGGAAGGAAGGTGGGGAGGGCAGGGTTTTCCTCCATCTAAAAAACTTAGCAAGTTACTTACAAACACCAACGAGAAATAAATGATAACACTACAAAAATCAAGCACGGAAAGTTAAAAACTGGCAAAGCAGAGGTTTTCTTTGAGACCTCAGTTCCGTTACTTGGTGCAGCCACAACAGTTTTAAATCTGTTCTCCCATATTACACTTTCTATGGGATTTTTCATTACCCAGTGCACAGCATGAGTAGTGCTCCCTGAACTAGCAAGTGTGAAACACACACATTGACACAGGACTTTATCCAAGCACACAATTTAAGATGCTTAGCAGAACCTCTTTTAAAAATGCTCTTACAAGTCCCCATCAAACCCCAGGGAAAACAGCCAGGACTTTAGCAGGGAACATAGGAGAGTCTTCCCACTGCAGAGAACAGTGACAGGAGGTGCCTCTCGTCACTCCGGCTGAGCGTGGGACCGGTACACGCAGAGCAGCCCGTGTGCCTCCTGGAAGCATCACCAGCACAGTGGGTGAGATGGGCAGGATGGTGATTCCTCCACTAACTGCTTAGCTACTACCAAGAAAATCTGCCTGCTTTTCTTCAAGTCTCTTCCTTCCTTTTTGTATTTGAGTTTTAACGTTAATACAAGTCCAGAATATTAAAAATATCTACTCCAAAACAGCTGGCTGAGCAACTTGTGCATCTGAATTCCCCCCTCCATCCCTCCAGAACCATCCTCCCTGTAGCTCACACACTGCCTCTGCTGCGCAGAGTGTCCAGATTGGCCCATCTTTTTTTCCTCCACCCAAACACTTAAACATCTCATCCTTTTTGCAGTCTGTCTGCAAATCAAACCTCTTATTTTAGTCCCTCTAATTGACTCTTCTATTCCCTCATCACCTACACTTTCCATACTTCACAGCTTTATTTTTCTGCATCCGGCAGCCTCCCAGAACTGATCGAGAAGACTGTTACCCTTTCTCCTTCTCTCTATAGCCACTACTGCTGCCACATCAGGAAGAAATCAGCTACTTAATTACAGTGTATGAGACAGATAAAATGCCAATTTCGCCTCCTATTTATAATGATCACTTAATTCTGCAGGCATCCCACAAAGAGCAGAGTCTGCACGCTGGTCCCTCGTATTTTCATAGTGTTATTAATAATCTGAGCATGAGGGGGGTGAGGGGAGAGATCACATTTGCTGCTGTACAGTTCTGCACTGGATACCATAACTGTAGGACAATAACCCTGTTTGTGAGCAGCTGAATGTATCTCTGTTAATGAAACTCTGCAAAGCTTTCCTGACATCAGCAGGCCCTTCTGACTTTATAGGCCATCTTCTGATTGACCAAGTAGAAAGCTAAAAAAGGAAAGAAGAGCCTTATCGGGTTATCCATCAGATATCACCGGAAGAAAGCAGTTAACAGTAATTAAACAAAAACCTTCAACTGCAAGTGGAAATGTACAATTACAGTGCCATGCTCACAGATTGCATTAGACAGAGGGCTGGGAGTAACCCTGAAAAATGCATCCGTCAAGAAACACAATTCACTTCAGGGGAAACCAGGAGTACTCAGACTCCTAAATATCGGGCCCGTAAAGACTAACACCTAGATAACTGTATCCCTAAGATAGACAGAAACTAATTGGTCATGGATAATAATATAACATGCTTGCCCTCTGCCATTAATATGTGGCTATATTAATATATCATGGCTTGGTAACGTGGTATGACTGGGATCTATATCAAATGATTATGTCAATGGCCCATTAAGCAAATAGTATATTAAACCAGTAGAAGAGCATCGAGTGTTTGCTCCATAAATGGGTATATAACAGCAGGTTTAGGATTTAACTAGACTTTCCAATAAATGAAATACTATATAAGCTGCAGGTTAGCAACAAATTTGCTCTACCTCGTTGGTTTCTATATAGAACCAGACACAAGGAGGCATTTTCTATTCTAAGGTTTGCACTATAGCCAATTAATATGAATTATTTTCCTAAAAAGCCATACAAACATGACCACGTAATTCCCTTCTAACAGAAACTTTCCATTAACATTTCTGATAGAGGTCATCAATTCTTCTTCATCATGTTATTTTTACCATGTCCAGCAGTTATCTATAACACTGAGGACAGCAAATAAACCTCCCATGCTTCTTCCCCCTCCCAGTATTTGAGTTCAGCTTGCCACAGAAGCCTGGTGATGATGAAGAGTCCTGGACAAGAGCCTGGAAACAGGACAAGGCTCCCTTGCCCCCAACACCTTGGATGTTGAAAGGCAATTACCCAGATGAAAGAGGTTTGACTTCTGTGCCCATTGTTCCTGAAGTCTTGCTATGAGGACTTCCAAAAAAACCAAACCAGCGAATTCAGGTTGTAATGTGGATATTTATCCGTTGAGGAATGTATTAGAATTGCAGCACTTGCACAGGTCACCAAGCACCTATCCTCTGGCACTGGTCCCCAGCCACAGTGGCAGGAGCTGCACTGCAATGGGTGTCGAGGTGAGAGGCACCAAGTAACAGCGGGAGAGTCACAGAAAGAGCCCCTGGGCACAGCATTAGCTCCAAAGCCACTGCTCAGGCTTTGGGACCTCCCAGACTTGCCTGGCTTCTCACCATGGTGTTCAAGAGGATGCCCACAGAGGCTGGCTTGCTCTGTACCTCCCCAAGCCTTCCAGCCCTCAGCTTCAAACCACCTACAAGAGAAAGTCCTTCTACCTTATAAAAACAAAATTAAAAAGGGACCATTTTTCTAACTAGCAGACAAACTAAAGTTAAATTATAAAAAGCTTTGACCACATCCCCCTGCACTGTCCCACCAGCAAACGCATGCAGCTAAGTCAGGGCAGCAGTCACTCTCCCAATCCTATATACAATATCAAGAGTCACCTTTTCTGTGCATCCTTTAACAAACTTCTGTAAATAAGCCCCATGTGGTATTGATAGACACTGTTACTGTGTAAGAAGGACTTCAAAAACCAACATGGAGAGGAGATGCAGAATCCAAGGTTCGGGCCAGTTATTATAAACTAAAAAGGCATTC
This sequence comes from Actenoides lindsayi, assembly GCA_025331215.1. Taxonomy (NCBI): domain Eukaryota; kingdom Metazoa; phylum Chordata; class Aves; order Coraciiformes; family Alcedinidae; genus Actenoides; species Actenoides lindsayi. The sequence continues at coordinate 10,443 of WTSP01026893.1, read as the reverse complement.
AAAAACAAACTACCCAAGTCATTTGGTACAAGCTGCAGCTGGGGACCGGGGCCACGTCTCCTCCCCTTGGAGAAGCCAAGGAGGAGCAGAGCTTTGTGGTGCACGGTTCCCGCATCCCAGGGCTTCCTTGCTGCTTTTAGCCCCTTTCAGACGCCCAGCTTCGCTTTTGGGCAGCCGAGGCACAGGTCTGTGGCAGGCAGGCAGGCTACCCTTGCTGACTGCCTCCTCTAGGGCAGGGTGACTCCCCACCGCCCCAGCCTTGCGGCGACAGGCTGCTGGTGCTCCCAGCGCGCAGATCTCCCACGTCCACCCACCGCAGCCGCTGGCTTTCCGCGCACCTCTGCTGAAGCCTCCCCGCTGCCTCTTCCCCTCGGCAGGCTTTTTCCCAAGCTCGCTCCCCCCAGGATGCACAAGTTACTGCTGTTCTGGTTCTCACACATCGAGCGCAAATCGCTGCCCTCCACATGTGTTTTCTGTTCACCAGTACGCGGGACTGGTGACAGTAATCCTCTTCATTTTCAGAACGGTTAATGGATCCAGGCTCAGTTTATTTCCCCTCTGTGTTCAGCTTTCTGGCCTCAATGAAGTGAGTAGAAAACAGAGTTTCAGACACTTCTGTTTGCTGTGCACAAGAGCATGGCGCTCAAAAAAACCCCACGCAAGATAGTAAAAAAACCAAATCAGTGCAGTGTCTTTCTGCCTCACTCATGCCTGCCAATATCATTTCTCAAAAAAATCAATAGATTGCAATTTGCATTAATTTTAATAAATTTGCATAAACTCAGGCAAATACACTGAAAGCTTTGTCCCTAACAATTTGGAATCACAGAAGCACAGAATGGTAGGGGTTGGAAGGGACCTCCAAAGATCGAGTCCAAGCCCCCTGCCAGAGCAGGACCAAAACGAGGGCAAATCACTCAGAAATGAATCCAGACAGGTCTTGGAAGTCTCCAGAGAAGGAGACTCCACAACCTCTCTGGGGAGCCTGTTCCAGCGAAGTGGAAGTTACGCTGGAGCAAAATGGTAGCATCTAGAGCTCACTGCCAGCAGTTGGCTAAGCAGGCAGGTATTCCTCTCCCTGCACAGTACCACCCGGGCGAGCAGCGTGGGCACGAGGGCAGGGCCTGGCAGCACACTTGGGAGGGATGGGCACATCCCCAGCCTCCGCTTTGGAGGAAGGTTTTGCCAGATCACCTCGGACTCGGTTACATGAGTGGCTCGCTGCGATTTTTGCAAGCAAGCAGAGAAGGGCCCTAGGAGCTGCTGTCCTCACCACCGATCACTGTGGCTGGAGATGCTGCTTGCCCAGCCTCGTGCCACACCAGCTCTGGCACACAGCTCGATGGCAGAAGCTGGTCAGCCCTGTAGCACAGCACATGTACCTGTGTGCTGTTCGGTAGCCAGCATCACTATGGCTGGAAAGGACCTTTGAGATCATCACGTCCAATCTTTACCTAGCTCTACCAGGGCCACTACTACACCATGTCCTTGAGCACCATATCCAGACAGCTTTTAAATGCATCCAGGGATGCCGATTCAACCACTTCCCTGGGCAGCCTGTTCCAGTCCTTGACAACCATTTTGGTCACCACTTGTGACCGGCCAACTGGATCTAGCTCCATTCACCACTGTCCTCTGGGCCCAACTGTCCTGCCAGTGTTTGATGCAGCAGAGTGTGTGCCTGTCCAGGCCTGGGGCAGTCAGATTTTTCATGAGGATGCTCTGGGGAGCAGTACCAAAGGCTTTTGGTATCTTGTAAAGCAGCTCTTAGTCAAAAAAAGAACAAAATTCCATCAGTGGCACCAGCCTCTCAGCCACGTGTTCATCAGCTGTGTTTTCCTGTTCCTACCACTGAAGGGATTGAGGAAAACACAACCTGGGCTCCTGATCCTTCCACCCACCAGCCTAGTGCCTTAAAGTCCTTTTTAATTGCTTTAGGACTTCTGTCCACAACCCCATGACTGCCAACCTGCATCAGTAGCAGGTTCTAACTAGAGGGCTGAACCAGACCAGGGGGTTTCCTGGGGATGTCTCTGACCCAGCCCCAGCGAGGCAGCACTGCCCTGCAGGGTGTAGCTTCATACAATGAGAAATAAAGCAACCACTCCATGATCACATCAGAGCCCAGACTGGTTTTATAATTGTAGCTACCTTCTCAGACTTTGAGTAGCCTGGATTATTTCACTCCCATGTTTTGGAGCTCAGCGTTAGGTCCCCGAGGTGCCAGTCAGCCCCACACTACCTGCAGCAGTCAGTTCAGGTACACACAGAAACATGGCTTGACATTGGGAAATTTAGACTTGTGCAGGCTAACGAGTCTTTCTTCCCTTGACTAAACCTCTAGGTCAGATCTGCAAGTCCACCTACTTCAGGGTCCCCCAGCACTCTCCAAGCAAGCAGTTCTCTTTCCAAGACTGTGTGTTTCTCACCTCCCAAGCCCATAACTGATCAGGTATAAACAAGGGGATTGCTTTAAAAAGCCCCAAACGTCCCAGCTCTCGGTTGTGTTCCTCAGCCAAAGGCGCATTCCCTTAGCCTAATAACCTTCCACACAACAGGACCAGCCCCTGCAGAAGGGCCCATCCTGCTGGTGCCAGGCACCAGGTGCTTACTGGCACAGACCAGGTAAAACCAAGCAGATGGGCTCACGTGGCACTGGCAGAGAAAACCACAAGCTCCCCTCACCCACATGGCACGTCCCAACAACAGCACTTTGCAGCCCAGTCCTTTGCCAGGTCGGGAAGATCATTGTGCCTTCCTCCATGAGCAGTCTCTTGCTTCTGGGCATAACAAGTCTGAGCAGAAACAGGACTTCTCCAAGGTTTTTAAGCTATGTTGTTCCACAAACACGGTGTGGGTGACAGAGGTGTAGCACAGTGCCCTTAAACCTCTGCAGTCGGCCATGGGCAACAAGCTACCACACCAGGGTCCCTACCAAGATTTAAGGGGGAAGAAAAATATTGTTGCTTACAAGCCTAAAACAGAAATGCAAGGGTAAAAATGAAGCAAGTAGCTACTCTTCTGTAAAATGTGTAAAATATCACTGAGAGAATAAAGTCTGCAGTTAGCTGGAATATAGATAACAAAAATCTCACAAATACACCAAGGCCTTCAACATTCCATCTAAATGAAAGATAAGAAATGCACTGGAAAAAAAATCTTTTAAATCCAGTTCAGAGAGGCTGATTTCTGAAGTTCTTCAACTCAGAGCTTAGAATATTTTTTTTTTCCACCCCCCACCCCCCGAGGAACTTACACAAAAACAACAAAGAAGGATAAATACATAAAAAATAGAAATAATGACTTTTAAATTTTTGATGATATCTACTCAGAGGGTAACTATCTATGAGGATTGCAAAACTTAACCTATCATTTTCATAGTGACAACAGAATTTATAGATTAAAGATTTATAGATTTTAAACATTTGGAAGGAAACCATCTGGCTCCATGGTAGCCAGCCCCAGACTCAGTGCTTCAATAGCTGGAGCTCTTCTTACTGAACCAAAGCCAAACCTCAAGTCGTCAACAGCATCTGGCTATGATAAAGCCTTGCTCCAGCACCAGCTCTTCTGAAAGGCACGGCTAAATTAGCAGGATGTGCCCAAGAAGTTGCATAAAGGGGTAGGTGGAGATGTGGTAGGTGTCCTTTGGAAAGGCTGGATAGAGTACTGAGCGTGTGCCTAATTGGGTCAGGGAGAAAAGATGATTCCAACTGAGTAAGCAGGCTAAATTTTTTTTTTTTTTTTTTTTTTTTTTAATGCTCTCATAGGGGTCCAATGCTTTTGGGTACTTACAGATGCTTTCAGCTGGGGAGGAGGCAGCTCCTGGGAGCAGCCAGTGGGATGGTGCTGTGCCAGGGAGGGTACCAATGCAGCAGCTGGCTCCACATGCCCAGGGAAACCTCCTTCACACTCCCTCACCGTGCCCATCCTGGGACTGAGGACCCAAAACACCTCATTGCCAACGTCTCAGCAGAGAAACGGGCTCTCCAGGGCCAGGGCTGCCAGAGGCTCACTCCCCACTGGGCCACAAACCCATCACACTGCCCACTTTGAAACCACTTCTGTTCCTCCATGGTAAGGTAGAAATAAAAATCTTGAGACAAATCTGACACTTTATAACTGCATTTGCACTAACAAATGTAGATGACACATTTATTGACATTGTAACAACTCCTCCAGGACAACATTTTTTAAAAACTGGAAGAGTAAAGATAAATCTCCCATAGATATTGCAATGAATCTTACGCTGACATCCTAACAGCTCCGATTCAATCCTTGAATAGGGAAAAGCTCATTAAAAATATCTTCCCCAGTCACTGCATGGGGCCGATGGCTCCTTCAGCCCAGCCCCAGCGACTCCCCGGTGCAGCTGGTGATGCCAGACAGGAACAATTTATGGTTTCATGAATTTGATGAAGTGACATATACGCTCAGATTAGTACGTTTGTAAGAACTGCAAAGGTTTCAGACCCAGATTTTGTGAACTACAAGTTTAATTGGCCCACGATTACTATAACTGCATATGCAAATTAGATCGGAGCAATTTCACATGTAAATGGCCATAAATTGGGCACGCCAAGCCTGCTGCGGACTCGCTGCCACTCTGCCCGCATGGCATATGAGCCAGCCCCTGAACTCTCACCACCTGCATCTCGCTGGTGCCACCCCTCCCATCTCCATCCTCCGCATCCCATCTACACGGCAACCGCCTCGCGTCCCGATCGATACCGCAGCCTCCTGGGAAAGGTGGCTGAAAGCTCTAGCCACGGGCAGAGTGACACGTGGCCAAGAACAGGGGAGGAGAGGTTTGCAGCCCGAAGGGTGAGCCAGCACCTCTCCTCCAAGGAGGCTGCCTCTCTCACCACGTGGAATCCTAAGCCAGGCCTCTGCCGAGGGCTCACCAGCAACTAGGAGTAAACTTCATCCTGAAGTTTTTCTTTACAGACTCAGTTGCACTTAAGAATTTTCAAGAGTTTTCTAGGCTTGAGGGCCTTTCTCCCAGGACAGCCCATCCCTCCTGGGTTTTTCTTCAAGGCAAGAAGTTCCCACAGCTAATGGGAACCCTGAGCCATAGGTGTGAAAGTTGAAACTGAGCTCTCAAGTTTAAGGCAATTCAGTACATTTGAACCTATTCAGTAGACTTGAACACAGACTGGTGCACTTCCAGCCAGGGCCTGGAGCAGCACAGGGCAGCACCTCACCTTCCTGCAGAGCCGAGCACCTGCCCAGGGCCACCCAGCCCAGGGCTGAGAAGATGCTGCAGCAGCACCTGGGAAGGTTGCAGAAGGGCCACCACAGCTCCAGCCACAGCAGCTTCTGCTCTCTTTCCCTAAATGTCTCGTTGGCACACTGTATTTGTTGTTGTTCTTTTTAACGAAGAAGGACTTCAGATCTTCAACTGTGGACTTGGAGATCTTAAAAAATATAAATTGAAAGGATAAAAGCCTAATATTAATGAAGAAAAACAGAGCTATGCAAGCCTGAGACAACTAATAACCTATGCAGTGCTATAAACTGATAAAAATGTGCTGGTCTCTAGTAAGAAGTGAACCACCAAGAGTTTTCATGTAATATGCTCTTAAGGAAGACTTCAGCATTCAGTCTATCTGAACAAGATGCTTTAGGCTTAGTTTCATCAAGACTTTTGTGCCATTTATGGACCATTTCTGCATGTAAAACAGGAAATTAGTGCACTAAAAATGACTTATGCACCAAATTAGTCTGTTTTCATACCCACAAAATCCCAAAGCAGCTGTATTTAACTCTGACCCAAGTATTCACCTCAGGGGTGAATTACCTAGAGAAGCTGGAGTCAGATGGAAAAGCACTGGCAGCTTTAGCAAGCTTATTTTACATATTCACCGATCATTGCATTTTGTAGAAACAAGTGCAGATTTGGTGCATATTGTGCCATGACCCAGCATGGCTGAAGCCATTCCCGTAGCACCAGATCCCCACACTGCTGCTCCACCCGACCATTTCTGTTACTCTCACCGTTTCAGGTGAGCCCTAAAAACATATTCCAAATTAAAAAAAAAGAATCCAGGGTACCAGAACTGAATAAGCCACATACTCAGCAGCGTCACACTTGCCATGCCCTAGTGCTGATGGGTTGCAAATCTCACCCAGGAACAGGCACAGCAGTCTTGGGATCCCACATCAGACCCATTGCACATCAGACCCATTGCACATCATCCTGTGCCTGACCAGAGGGGCTGAAAGGCACTCGAGAAGCTCAACCCAGGTCATGTTGCACAACAGCCTCTCAGTTTCAGCAGGAGGCCCCACTGAAAACTCTCCTCTAGCTGTTGCTCAGCCTCTGGGTGTGTGTTAGCCTTGAGGAAGCCCCAAGCGAGAGCTAGAATAGGAATCCGCTTCTCCTGCTCCCTTTAAGTCAGCACAATCCCCTCTGTTTACATCCACAAGCTAAACTCAGCAAAAACATCCTGCACAGATGAACTCCACGAGTACATAATAAATAAATAATAACAATAACAGTTTGCATTAATACAGCACCTCTAATCCAATTATCTGAAAGCTCTTCGCAAATACTAATTAATTAAGTCTGGCAACACCCCTGTGACATAGGTTATTATTATCCCCATTTTACATATGATAAAGAAGAGTCACCAGAACGCTGCTTCCCCCGAGCGCACGGTTACCAGCACAACCAGAGCAAGCCTCTGCTGGGCAGAGCCCACGACCTGTGCTCCAGCACCACACACCATGTCACTCTGAAAAAAGGTGTGTTTTGAGGCAGGAAAGACTGTCACACTACAACAGCAACAGGGCAGGAGACTTCCCAGCCACGATGACATGCCACCAGAAGCAGCCCTTGCACATAGCAAGCACCAGGCTCCCACTTGCTGCTTTCCTGCCACAGAGGACCCTCGCATGCCTGCGGATTCACACAGCAAAAAGAAGAGATCACACCTTACCTCTCCAGCCACCAGCACACCACGAAGCAATAATTGTTTGCCTTAGGCCCTCTCCAAGGCAGGGATTGCAAAGCAATGAGGTGTAGGGCAAGGGCTCAAGCTCCAAAAGGGCTCCCAGGACCACAAGAACTCTTTTATGGCCAGCTTTGGTTTCCTCCAGGTGCCACGAAATTAAGCATCGTAGAAGGTTCTGTAATTTATGACAATTGGAGCCATTTGTGTTTGGTTAGGAAATGGCCCATCCCAAAAGGTCAGGTGGATGGGTCGCTCCCAAGGGCTCCCATATCAGTCTTGCCCTCGGCGTCTGGGGAGGCTCAGGCTCAGCACCAGCTGCACGGGCACCTGCCCAAATGTCCCGATGCCTTTTACTTGTTTCAGCAATTTCAATACTCACTTTATTCCTCAATCCTTTAAAAGATATTCTAACATCAAGAAGGCAAATAGTTTTTTTAACTTCCATCTAGTGAAAAATTAATTGTTAAAAAGAAATTGCTGCTCGCTTTCTGCTGAAAGCAGGTTGTGTTGCTTTATGTAACAGGAAAGTCAATGCAAAATACCTCTGAAAATGACCCCTTTCTGCTCTCTCCTGACAGGGAAACACATTTGAAGGGCTTTGCATTTGTTACAACTATTTTACACCAACACTGTTTTCAGTTAACCACTGCTGACTGGAAAGGCTGTCGCAGCTCACTGGACCAACCACCCAAATCAGGGACGCCTTGGGGTGCTTTGGGCAGGAGCATGGTTGGAGCCACCCCTCACCTCATTTCAACTTGCCCCAACACCAAGGAAATGGTGCAAAACCAGATGTATTTTACATTCCCAATATACCTTTTCAAGAACATGCTGGTTTTCACCCCAGAAGACCATCGCTGTCAAACCCATCCCTGCTGCACAAAGCCTGCTTGGTAGTAATGGGGGGAACCACCCTTTCGTCTGCAAGGAAACCCATCCTCTCCAGTTTCAACATCCAAGTAATAAAATTCACACAGCTAAATGAAAGATGTTGTTAATTGTTTTATGGACTCGTTGCCAATTCATTGTCTCCCGTGCTATACCGAGGTCAGTTAAGTGCCGCAGCTACTCGCCGGCTTCCCCGGCAGCACCGCGTGGGCAGCGCCGAGAAAAATGGGCAAGAAGGTGTGTTGCTTTAAGTCAAACAAGATAAGGTGCGTTTGCCAGTTGATTACTAAACCTAGGAAAGATCAAACAGCTCCAGTGGAGGAGAACAGGGTACAGCAGCTCGTAGCAAGTGCTGTGGCTAATTCCAGACCAAAGGGGAAGCAGGATGAGAGGAAATTTATGAGTAAGCTCTTGAAGTAATGAAACGAAAGTAATGCTGATTGGCCTCATTTACAGCAGTTCAAAAGCTGATCGGCATCGCTGAAGTGGTGAAGGATCAACTGACAATCATTTCTGCGGTGAGGAGCAGAGCTGACCCGCAGGACACAGCACGGGGGGGGTCTGGGCACAGCCCCCATGTCCCCTTCTCAGCATCACCTGGATATCCCCCTGGCCCTGCCAGCCCAGCTGGCACCAGCCCAGCTCCCTTAGGAAAGACAGCGCCCAGCGATGACTGGAGCAGCTCACTGGCTCGGGTGTTTTGCCTCTGTAAAATGAGGGGACCAAGCCAGCGAGCGAGCGAGTGCCTAGAGATACCTGCCAGGAGATGAGCTCCACCCATGGGAAGCACTGTCCCAGTGCAAAGAGGGGTCTGTGACCTGCTGGGCTTCACAGGGGAAGAATGTTGGCCGAGGTCCCACCAAGTGCTTGCCCCGTCAGTGGAGCTCTCGGGGCTGCGTGCGGCTGTGGCAGCCCATGGTGAGCACAGGTCCTGTGACACATGGTCCTTCCTGCTGGCCCGGCTCAGGCAGGGCTGTGCTTAATCACAGGAGCTGGTGCCCAGCACACCGAAATGAAAACCAGTGGATCTTCAGTTACTCTAGAACCTATTTTTAGGATTAAGGATGTTTCTCTCCAACGGTTCATAGCGTGCTCGCCCAAAATTGGGGCAGGGAAAAAGAACACCACATTTGTTACTAATATACCTTCCCTTCAAGGCCGTGTTTGACCCATGTCCGGGTCGGAGCTGTATGGGAATATATTATTTGTGAACATGGAGCCATCTGGAAAACATGCGATTCCGCTGAATTTGGACAAACCCATCTGCCCATAGGTCGCACCGATGTGCTGATGGAACACGCGGTTTATGGAAATGTTTGTCTCTTCCTGGCTGATGTACTGTGTTATGACTAATTTTTGTAGGCCACATTGCATTAAGTCAGGATGTGCGGTGAAAACAACATGCCTGATAAAATCTTATGTGAGACAATGAAATGTAATATATACATTTTGAAACTGTGGAGAGAAAAAATGGACTTTTCTACCTACACATTGATTCAAGTCCTTATTTAAGGACAAAATCGCTGTCCCTAAACCCCTATGGCCAAAGCATGGTGTTTCCAGTAGCATTTCACATACACTTGTGGGGAAAAAAAAAAGATGAACCCCCATATAAGTGAAGTGTGTTCAAGCTTTGTACGTTGACACTAAACACAGCGAGCTAGTTTAGCTTAGGCTCTGTAATGCAGAGAATCCTACTCCACAGCTGTACCAGCTGTTTTACAAGACATATTGGTTGTGCCCCTCGGAGTCGTTCCCACTCCCTGGGGATCGAAACCCAAACTTTATTCACGTGGAAAACAAAATCCCATAAAAGACCAAGAGTTTTCCTGGTGTCTGTGCAGGGGCACAGTGAGACTGGGTGGCTGGGTCAGAGGCGGGTGAGACTTTCTGGGTTGAGGCTGCTCAGTGAGAGATTTCCCACAAAGGAACTTGTTATTCTGGGGAGGTGGGGATGCAGTGGCAGGGGTCAGGATCATCGAATTGTAGAATGGTTTGGGTTGGAAGGGACCTGAACGATCTTCTAGTTCCAACCCCTCTGCCATGGTCAAGAACACCTTCCACTACACCAGGTTGCTCAAAGTGCCATCCAACCTGGCCTTGAACACTTCCGTGGAGGATGCTGGTGCGGCGGGGAGTAATGCTGGTGTGGCAGGAAGGATGCTGGTGTGGTGGGGAGGATTCTGGTGCTGTGGGGGGATGCTGGTACGGCAGGAAGGGTTCTGGTGCTGTGCGGGGATGCTGGTGCGGTGGGGAGGATGCTGGTGCCACGGGAGGATGTGGCACAGCGGAGAGGATTGCTGGTGCCGGCAGGGAGGATGCTGGTGCGGTAGGGAGGATGTTGGGGCGGGCAGGGAGGATGCTGGTGTGGCAAGGAGGATGCTGGGGTGGGGAGGGAGGATGCTGGTGCAGGCAGGGAGGATGCTGCTGAGGCAGGGAGGGTGCTGGGGAGGGCAGGGAGGATGCTGGTGCGGGCAGGGAGGATGCTGGTGCGGGCAGGGTGGATGCTGGTGCGGCAGGGAGGATGCTGGGGCGGCAGGAGGGATGCTGGGGCGGCGGGAGGGATGGCGGTGGGGGCGGGTGGGTGCGGGGGCGGCCG